>QGMK01001346.1:0-10778 GCA_007825345.1 Lachnellula suecica | reverse complement strand
AACCTCGACGCCGTTCTCTTTCATTGCTTTTTGCATCTCTAAAGCCTATCATTAGAAATATGCTGTTAGTTTTGTGTTTACAGACGAAATAGTTTGATTCCCGTTATAGACTTACTTGATTAAGTGGCACCACTTTGTCATCCGATCCCTGCAACAGCAACAATGGGCTTTTGATCTTATCCGCATGGAAGGCAGGACTCCTCTCGTAGTAAATTCTTTCCTTCTCCTCCTCTGACGTACCCCACGGGAAGAGGAGCGAAAATAAATAATGGCTCTCGAACTTATGCGAGTCTTGTGCGAGAGATTTCAGTGCCGAAACACCAAAGAGACTGCATCCAGCTGCAAAGACATCCGGATAAGTTACCATGCCTTGGAGCACCGTATATCCGCCTGCGCTCCCGCCCCGAATTCCAACTTTCTTACCATCGGCAAGGCCTTGTGCGTCGAGATATTCAATGCAGGAGACGGTATCCTCGACATCTTTTATACCCCAGTTATATTCCAATTCATCGCGATAAGCGCGTCCGTATCCCATCGAGCCGGCATGATTAACATGACAATAGGCATAACCACGAGAGGTGAAGTATTGTGAATTGAGGGCTAGGCTGGGGGTGTCATGGCTTGTTGGCCCTCCATGAATGGAAACGATGAGAGGTGGTTTTGTTCCGGGCGGTGCTTCGAAATCTGGATTGTTGGGCGGGATGAAGACTCCATGCGAGAAAGTGGACGGATTTGTGCCATGCGTCCGTGGAAAGCTGATGAGAGTTGGCTCAGAGAAGATTGAAGTTGGAAGGCCTGTGTTTGCTGAACTTTTCAATAACTTCTTGTCCACCGGCTTGTTGATGTCAACAAGATAAAGAGCTGTGGAGGCTTTCGTTGTTGCACCGACTATGGCAAATGTGGTGTCGGATACCCGTCTGATACCACAAAATGCCACCGCGCAAATTCCCAGATCGAGCTCTGTGACCTCTTTCTTGGGAATATTGTAAACCAATACCCCGTTGGCAGCATTCCTAATGTAAGTCACGACTAGGTTTTCATCGCTTAGAGGAACATGATTGCAGCTATCAGGTTTATTATTAGCATGTATGCAGACACGAGAATTTCTAACACATACTTCCCAAGTTTGATCTCTCTTGCCCCGATATCCACTTTCTCATACCCCTCGAGATGAGTGTACTTCACTTTGTCGGTAGTAATATCGTAATTGTACAGCTGCCAGAATCCAGTGGGTTCAGTCTCGAAGAACAAAGTTCCATCCAAGTGCCATCTCGGCTGGCAAATGGACTCCTTTCTCGCCTTACCCGCAATATACTTCATCTCTTGAACCTCACCCTCCTTCCATTCCCCAACATACAGTTCGCTACCAGTCCAAGGCATATCCGGATGAACCCATTGCACCCAGGAAACTTTTTTCCCGTCGGGGCTGAACTTAGGATGCGAGTAAAAGTCCGCCCCTGAAACTACAACCTTCGCGGTCTTGGCCTTGACATTGATTGCTGCAATCGTATTCAACACCTCCCCATTATCGCGATGAAATTCCTGCACAGCCAAAATCCATTGTGGCTCAACAGGCGAAACGTGGAAATCCGCGTATCGCACTTTCGGATCGCCCGAGATGACTTCGTCGACGTCTCCATTTGGGGAAAGGAGAAAAATGCCATCTGTGTAGGAATCCGTAAACACGAACTTTCCATCAGGACCCAGAATTGCAGCACCACCACCATATTCATGAACCTTAGAAGCGGCACTATATCCTTTGGGGAGAATATCGATGCTCTCGCCATTGGGCTTCACTTCGACAATCACGCAGCGTCCCTTTTCGGCAGGTCGGCCTTCCACCAAGTAAATTCGACCGGTCTCTTGCTATTTCAATATTAGGAGTTGAGCATGAATTGTGCCCGTACTACTCACATTCACGTGAACTTGGTTAAATTTGACTTCTCCTCCGGACGTGATCTCGGAGGTGATCGGGCTGCTCCACGTGCCATAAGGCGCGACCTTTCGTTGTGAAGCCATGTTGCTTTTGGTTTAATAATAGCAATCTACCTGGACGCTGAAGGCGACCTTATATAGAGCCACGGATTATTCATGGCGAGTTCTGAGCCTCGCAAATGATTTGCTAAAGTGTCCCCACCTTGGCCCACCCCGATCGGATCCTGGCGAAACAAAGAAACTCCGAACTCCGAACCCCGTGAGCACGCGGGGTAGATTGACTTTACCCCTCTTGTCGTATGGCTGAGGAGGAATTCTTGCAGCAATACGACTGTAAAAAATTATGAGAGTTTCCTATATTCTACTACACTTACGTTTGAAATTAATCAGGTCGAGAAATGGAAATTGCAGCAAAATTGCGGTATACTGACCGAAAAGGTATTTTTGGCTGATTGACCATGTTTTGACTTGAAATTTCCAAAATGAGTAGTCAATTAAAAAGTATTACTCGAAGTTTAGATAGAGCTCGAAACAAACGCCGAAAATGGGCGAGGTGCCAAAGCCAATAATCTTATGGGCATTTTGGAACCAACAACCACGAACCCCGGTGAAAAAGTATTGGGTACAATGACTTTATGAAATACCAATTAGACGACTCTTCTATTGAAACACTTTGCTAGAGTTAGCGTTTCCTTTTGACGAATAGAATATCTTTAACTCCAACACACCCAGATCTGAACATCCTAGGCCATGCGAAATGCCGAACAGCGGCAGCAGGAGTCGTCATCAAGAAACAACACATCCACTACCTTTAGAACACGCACACCTATCCCAAACATCTGTACGTGAAACGCATCTGAAGCAGAATCGAGTATCGCAGAGCGTACCTACAGCAAAATGTCAGATTAGCGCTTCATAAAGCAATGCCAAATAACTTACATTTCATGCGGTCACATCCTGATGCTCTCGAGATGGGTATTTTGCATCCAGGGCATCGCCTAACTTTTGGATCCTCGGCGATTGCCACCAGAGATTTGCGGTCGTCCGCCGTCAGCTTTGTGAATTCCGCACACGTTGTGCCGGTGTGCCAAGGGGTGTTATGTTGAAAGCAGAGGAGAGAACTGCAAGCGTGGCATTTGACGATTTGGTCGTTGAGTTCATACTTCAAACACTTAGAGCCTGAAAAATCTTCTCCCGACAAACAATTTTCGTTCTGACACCAGCGAAAACAGGGAAATTCTTTCTTAATTGTGAGGCGTGCCAATAAAGTATCGTATCTGATGATCATGTCAGTATAAACTAAGTAAAAACCAACTCATCGACGGATTAAAAGAAGCGGTCCTCTGAGGAAACGCTTACCTGAGAAATATTTCCGGATCAGCAAACTCCCTCATATCTGCGAATTCAAGTTCTGAAGGGCAAGAAGGACAATACATGTCTTTTATGCCATGATCCAGTTGTCGAACTCTAATCCACCTCGCCAAGCAACTTGAGCACACATCTATCTTATGGTGGCAAGCATCGGTTGGACATCTCGTAGGGAAGCTAGACGTAGACTCGTCGCTGAAGCAGACCGTACAAGTAAGTATTGCCCGGTCTGTGTTCGCTGTGTTAATTCCATCACGTTCTGCTTCTTTTTCCCGCTCTGCTTCCTCCTGCTGCCGCTGTGATTCGTTTTGCCGCTGTGCTTTTCTTTCGCGGCGTTTTTTAAATAAGGCAATAGGAGCCATGGTTATATACGTTTGATAAAGATGAAGTAACAATAAGAGTTGCCAGCCATAACAAGTAATATCCCAACACAAAATATAAAAGGAAAGAAAGCGGCGAGGAAGTTGCAAAATATTCTGTGCGAAAGCGGCTAGTTTTTAGACGCGGGGACTAACTACTATGAAAACCTAGAGCAAGAAACATTTCGCCAATTGAAAACCTGGTGCACTCAGTTATCATACAACATCTGGGGCCGAAGCTAGATTTTGAATAGCGTGTGGGTGTTAGTGCAAAATCCCGCAAAGCATGATTCTTCAAATCGGGCTCTAAAAAGGCTCCCGCCTACCTCACTTCAAAACTTCGAAACTACAGGTGAAGTGCCCACCTAGGCTTCCATTTGGGGATGAGAGTGGAAAGTAAGAGCATGCAGCGTACACTGTGCAGACTGTTTGGGTAATAGCGCTTGCATCTGATTTCTATTTATTTTTAATTTGTACAAACTGGAAGATATTTTCTAAGCGCTTTAAGACGTGATCTATCATCAGTACATGTAAATTAATTAAATTCCAGCGGAACACGATGTCGAAGAACGGCAAGTAACGCCGCATGCTTTTACATGCCCCTCAGCCCCTCGTGACACGTGACTACGCGGGGTATAAAGAAGTAAACCCGATCTCAAAAGCGATTAAACGGGCAAGCCGATGTCGCTGGAAGGTTCGGACACACACATGTCCAACTAGTATAGTGACGGCGCAAGAAGTAATAATATTGATAGTCCAACGCCCAGTCCAGCCCTGGGTTTTGACCTCTCTCGCGGTGATGTTCATGGTAAGAAAGATATTCTTGAAGTGGACAAACTAGGAAAGAGATGGTATATCAAGAAAATTCCGGTTCAGCAAAGAAACTGAGAAGAGGTCTTGACTCGGAAGTCCAGTTATTTTCCAACACCATAGCGCCCGACACCCCACGAGAAATGGTACGCGCGAGAAATCTCTACAGCAGAACCATAGCAATCATTCTCTTGTCAAAACATGCCATATCATGAGCGGAAAATGTTGTCTGAAAATTCATTCAGAGAGCTTGAACAATTAATTTACGCAAGATGAGGAAAGAAGCCCCCCCAATCGACAGTAGTATAAGCGCTTGAAGGTAATGAACGCAATTGAAGCATATCCTCCAAGAGGATAAATGAACGTGAGGTACAGTACAAACATGCAACCCCATACAAAGGAATCGATGCTTTGAGAGGCACATCCAAAGATGCATCTTTCAACACCGAGTTATTTCTCCAGCCCGCTATCAGCGTCGAGAGCTTCGACCGATCCTTGAGTGGCTTTCCGGAAAGTCTCTCGAGGTTGGACACTGGGCCTAGCTTCACGATGTGTTGTGCCTGGCCTACCGGAGAGGCCTCGTTGAGTGGGAGTGAGCCTGGGGATATGCTTCCGATGATCTGAGACTTCGACCTTGAAGTTTGCCACGTATGAAAGTAGAGTTTCATAGCCGGGTATGCCGAGAAGGCAAACGCCGTGACCCCGAAGTATAGTGGAATGGCAGCCACTGGTCCAAAGCTCGCCATCCGCCAAAGCAGCTGCTCAGTTGTTGTGGGGAAGAAATCGTTCCAAGCGAAGAAAAGTACTCCCGAATATGGTATTGTTATGGCAAGGTAAATTGAGATTTGACTGGGTGAAAGGATGTTGTGCCAGACAGTATTTTCGATCCTATCGTGAGGGAGACTTCGTGGTGCAAAGTTGATGCGCATCTTGCGGAGAATGTTGATCCAATGCGTCCAGTACAGAGACCAATGCCACTCTTCTCGGCCGATGAAATCCAATGGGGTGCGATGATATGGGGCCGATGCCGCGTCGCCCCCGTCTATCAAAATCCGAGCCATGGTCGTAGTCGTAGTCAAGACTTCGGGCACAGCCATATCTGCCCCCTTGTTCCACCAGCAGAATGTTGTAGCAAAGCTACAAAGAATAAAAGCGGCTGTTGTAAGCTCCATTCCGGTGATAAACAAGCCCTGTGCTCCACGAGCAATTATCGTGGTTACAAACCAAACGGCCTGGCCAACGGATATCAGTCGCAAAAGAAAATCCACTTTATTCTTATCGTCCAATTCTTGTTCAGTCAATATTTTGAGTTGTATATACTCGTGTTTTGTCAAGTAGAGGAGTTGTTTCGCATCTATCGGGATTGGCTTGAAGTCGGGCGTCTGCAGGACGTATCCGCCAGAATCTGCATGGAAGGCGTGCTTCATAGTCCACTCAGGAATGTTTGCATCGTGGAATTCTCGAACAGAATGTCGAGCAGAGGACCATTGCCCAAGTGCCAGTTGCAAGGTAAATTCTGGACCGAGTGCGCAGAGAGCTGTAAGCCAGGCTCTGCGCCAAAAGATTTCAAATTGGCGGTCTTTCCGTCCTGGGATTTGAAGACAGAGAACTGACCATGAACAAAGAAATATGGTAACTAAACAACTCCATATTATATCAATGGTGCCCCTGCCTTGTGGAGAGGATGTCCAGCCTTGCGTGGTGATATTGGAAGAGTCCACGGTTGGTATAGTCCGATTAGAGACAAGAACCGCTTGAAGAGACTCAGCTCCAAGCACCGCTATAATCAACAAATATTTACAGAATAGAAGCATAACTTCGGAACAACATACATTGAAACTCCCACATTTCCGAGCAGTGGCATTGTTTTAACAGAAACTCGCAGTTTGCAAAAATAGCAGCAGCACTGTGCCGCGCTGGCTGCAGGCCGCAACACTCTGTTTCGGTTCATGGCTGCTGGTTTGGGGCATTTTGGAAGCAGCCATTGGCGGATGAAGCACGAAACCAACATCTGTCTGCATAATGGTAAGCTACATGCAGGGGATGATTCCACGATGTTACCCCCTCCAATGCCCGGCACCCAAAAGGCGAGACTTTCGCTATTTTGCTTTGGCCTACTTAAAGGGCGCTTACTGACGACGATGGCGTTTGTGACGGACTCTAACAACAGATCACCATACTACAGATCATGAATGAGAGCTGGGGATGTACAGTCGTCTGAAATCTCGTGCCGCCCCTAGCATCGTGCCTGCGTGCCTAGTGGGTACAGAGGTGACCTGGCGGCAATTGTAGCTAACTGGTAGGCTGAAATTGGTAGAGCCGCATTCTGGGTTTCAAATTCTCCTAGGCGCATCTGAAGATCGCAGGGGTGAGCGCCAGGCGGCCCCAGCCCCCTTTTCAGCCCCAGCCGCAGCAAACTTCGCTTGTAGTGATAGCTGCGCTGCCTAATCTACATTTGCCATATGTTTTCTGTCGCCGCAACACCTCACCTTTATCTCTATATACCTTCACTGTCCCCATTGCTCCCTGCTCCGCCTCCACCGACTTATACCCCTCTATTTACCGTTTCCATCCCTTGGAAACTTCATATTTTGCCCATTCAGAGCTCAGGCTGAAGCCGGTGCTGTAGCCTCGCGTTAACGGCGCTGCCAGAATTACCACGCTCTTCATCCCCCTCGAGCTGCAGGCCTCGCAGCCCTGAACATCATGGCGTCTTCTGCCCAGGAACCTCTCGTTAACAAGAACAAATCCCTCCAAGACTACTACACTTCTCTGGAGTCAAGAATCGGGTACAGGCTTGTGCTAGGTGGGACTCGACATTTCGGATACTACACACCCGGTACATACTGGCCATTCCCCATTGGCAAACACCTGCGGGCCATGGAGGATCATCTTATCAGCTCTTTGGCGCTGGCCAAGGGCTCCAAAATTTTGGATGCGGGATGTGGTGTTGGACATGTAGCCATGCACCTGGCAAGAAAGGGCTACCGCGTGCATGGTCTTGATGTTGTGGATCATCATGTATACAAGGCGAAAAAACACGTCAAGGCTGCGGGGTTAGAAGGAAAGGTTGAAATTTCGAAGGGCGACTACCACCACCTCGAATCGTTTGCGGATGGCAGCTTCGATGGCGCCTATACAATGGAAACCTTCGTTCATGCCACCGAGCCTGAAGTTGCAGCCGCAGAATTCTTTCGTGTCATTCGACCTGGAGGCTCCCTCGTCATGAACGAATACGATCACCTGGATTTCGAAACTCAATCCCAGGAGATTAGTGATTCATGGACGACAATCAACAAATACTCCTCTATGCCAGCGAATGCTAGATTCGTACGTGGGGTCCTAGAAGGCATCCTTCAGGAATCTGGGTTCGAGGACATTAAAGTCGAAGACTTGTCAGAAAACATTCTCCCGATGGTAAGGATGTTCTATATACTGGCGTTCATCCCATACACGATTATTTCGTTCCTCGGCCTAAAGGCCTACTTTGTGAATACCGTGGCTGGGTATGAGAGTTATGCTTACAGAGGGCCCGTCCGCTACATCACGGTAACTGCCAAAAAGCCACTGGGCCCCGTTGAAGTGAAGACCGGCGAGGGGAAAAAGGCTCGTTGAATGTTAGAGCATAACTCCGCATGCTCTCCTCGGTAGGGCTGGGCATTGTCTGATTCATGTTGAAATGAACAGTGTACGGTGAGATGGACACATAGAGCGAGGAGTATATAGAGAACAGGCTCGAAAAAGGAGTCAGAAGACATCTTCATTGGAGGTTTCAAGCACCTCCTACCAAATATTGGGCGCCGGCCCATATTTGGCTATCAGCCCAGATCCCACTAGGGACTGCAGCCTGCACACTTCGTGCACCTTCACACCAAACATAATTATCAAAAATCCATATCTTGACCCATCAATTGTCCAATAGCATTCTTTAAATCTGCGAAGGATTAGAGATGGGGTCTTTTAAATGTACTGTACATTCAAAACCGGTCGATGAGCTTCGGCGCGGCAACGCGGGGATTTTAAAATCCGAACTTCAAAATAATTCCAAACTAAAACAATGTCCAACCCACCAATACCGCCAGCAACTCCAACAACATCTCTCCTCTCCCTCGATGCATTATTCGACAACCCCGTCTTTGCTGGAGGTTTCGGCCTCGCCGGTCTGGGAGCAGCAGCAGCGCTCGCCCGGCGGGGAGCCATCCAAGGAGCCTCCCTCATAAAACGGCGTCTCCTCATCGACCTCGAAATCGGCAAACAAGACCCCTCCTACCCCATGCTCCTCGCATGGCTTACCCTTCCCCGACCACCAGGAGGCTTCCTTGCCTCGAAACTCACTCGAATTCACCATATGTCCATGAATACGTCCTCTCGAGCCTCCAATGACGGCCCTGGCCACACGAGCTTCCTAGCACAGCCAGGCTACGGCAGACATATTATACGGCATAAGAATGCATATATTGCAGTCAATCGCATGAAGGGCGCCTCTTCGAACATGAATACTGGCGAGCCGTTCGAGACGATTACGCTTACGACGCTGTACGCGCACCGGCACATATTTGGGGACATATTCAAGCAGGCGCATGAATTGGCGCTCACGGCGCAGGAGGGCAAGACGATCATCTACACAACGAAAGCGTTTGACTGGTCACAATTTGGAGAAGCGCGGCGGAAACGGCCTCTGGAATCTGTGATACTGGATAGTGGGATCAAGGAACGGATCGTGGCAGACGTGCAGGACTTTTTGGGCAGGCAGCAGTGGTATGTGGACCGGGGCATACCGTACAGGAGGGGCTATCTGCTGTATGGACCTCCGGGGAGTGGTAAAAGCTCCTTCATACAGGCTCTGGCTGGGGAGTTGGACTTTGGGCTTGCGATTATCAATCTGAGCGAGAGGGGCTTCACGGACGATAAATTGGCAATGCTGCTTACGAAATTGCCTGCGAGAACGATCCTTCTACTCGAAGATGCGGATGCGGCCTTCAGAAACCGGAGACAAGTGGATAGTGAGGGATATAGTGGAGGTTCAGTCACATTCTCTGGCTTGCTGAATGCGTTGGACGGTGTTGCAGCTGGAGAGGAGAGAATAGCGTTTCTGACAACAAATCACATCGACCGATTGGACGAGGCTCTCATACGGCCGGGGAGAGTGGATATGACTGTCAGAATTGGGGAGGCTACGAGATATCAAGCTGCTGCAATGTGGGATCGGTTCTACGGGGACATTGATCTTGACGGGAACGGAAGACAGCGGTTCTTGGACAAGCTGGAAGAACTTGATCTTGTTGCTGGCGAGCAGAGCGACGAGAAGGCAAGACTTAATACAAGTACGGCTGCGATTCAGGGCCTATTCCTGTTCAACAAAGACAACATGGATGGAGCAATCGCGATGGCGGAAGGGCTAATCCCGAGGATTTACGAGTCGGAGAAACAGGAGGGCTTGAAGGTTCCTGCTTGATGGGACCGAGGTCTGCCATCCGAGCATGGGTTCATAGCGAAGTAATTGTGCGATGCAGTTCCATCAGCCATGAGGGACAGAGTAAGATACCCGTGTAAGAATATATCATCACCTTATTGTATCGTATAAAATCACTCGGCTGTCAATCAATCCTTGTTTTTCAGCCGCACATTTGTTCTGTACATATCCTCAACTGTACACAAGCATTGCTAGTGCATTTCCAGCAGCGCGGCCACATCAGAAGTCTGGGCCTTCGAAGCTACACATATTTTCCAAATCCCGCCAGTTCCTTCTTCATCACTCAAGGCGACCAATAGTGCTTGCATCAAGCCAATCAAAAAATATACCATTGGTCAAGTTTTGAGGGGTTGGTGCATCGTCCCGCCAATGAGCAGCTTTGTGCTACTTCTCAGCTGAACACTGCGGATGTACAGAGCTTAGTGTTTCAGCCCGCCTTTGCACAACCTAAGTTTCTTTTTCGATGAGGTGTAAAACGTGCCTTCCGCTTTGGGTGCGTTAACCTAGGTGTGAAGGTTCGTGGGTCGTTGAGCAAGAGCGATCCTGACTTTTGAATTCTTGCTCCTATTAAATGCCCCCTTTGAAACTTATTCCCGTCAGATCCTATTATCCTATATATTTATCACCCGAACTGGATTAGTACATTTCATTTGCGAGAAAAAGAGCTCTCCGACATCTCCTTCCAATAAAGAGAATAACCAAATTCGACATGTCAACCAATCCCCCCGCCAGCCACCCAGCAATAGACTGGACAAAATGGGAACCAGCAGGAGAAGGCGACGGTACATTGCACACCACTCCCTCAAAACCAGTATTCTAACAAACCCCACAGT
>QGMK01001345.1:0-10794 GCA_007825345.1 Lachnellula suecica | reverse complement strand
ATATTATATTTTAAATAATATAGAATTTTAAGATTATAATGTTATATTAATAATATCGTAATATATTATTATATTAATTATTATATTACTTTTACCTTTAAGCTGTCCCTTGTATTTGCGGCAAGCAAATACTCTTAATACATTCCGCGGAATCAGAGAGACGAACGGATCCTTTCGGCCTTTGAAATCTCCAAAACTCAAGGCTCCAAGAGTAGCACCTATCAGATTTTCAGTATCGCATGTCCCGCGGAGGTAAATAGCTGGATTGAGCACTGGTATTTCTTGGAGGTGGTCACTTACCATGCCAGGCCCCAACCCGTGCAATGAATTGATCTCTTGACGGTTGCGGCGGGGATAGTTGCGAGAAGTATGTTTTCGCAAGCTTGACAGCGACTTCAACAGCTTCCGAACCTAGTCAATTCGTCAGATACATCACTCCCAATCACCTGAAAAGCTTCAGCTACCTGAACCACACAAAGCAACTTTACTCATCCGCCCTTGAGTCGAGGTAACCAGCAGATCGGCCAGATCTTCCGCCACTCGAGACTTATAAAACCCTGGGTGACAATAAGAGACGCTCTCCATCTGCAGCATCATAGCCTTCTGCACCTCGCGGTTCCCATACCCCAGGCATGCAACAGCTGCACCGCTGGTCGCGTCTAGAATCTTTCGCCCATCCTCGATGTCGAGCCAGATTCCCGAGCCTGATTCTACGACGAGAGCTGGATTTTGGTGGAAGTTCTTATAGAAGAGAGAGTTGCTTGGTGAGAGAGACCCCATGATTCGAACCCGGTTACTTTGCAGCTTGAGGGCTGAGGGGGTGCGCCTGTCTATAAATCAGAATATTTTTTAACCATGCCTTCTTGATACTATCTTCCATCGCCATGGTTACTCCAGTGGCTTCAAAAAACGCTCTACTGCTTCCGAAAGCTATTGATTCTAGGAAGACTCAGCAAGATGGCAAGACAATATCACCTGGATTTAGGTAATAATCCTGCTGTGGAGATTGGAGTTCTCGTCCATTTGGACGGAAACACACAGCTGGCTTCTACACTCGATCATCTTGGTGCTCTAGTGACACGAAAAGAGTTTTCGGCATCACCAAATCTCATTTTCGAATGTCGATCCTTGTTGATCTTGTGTAACAACGGAGAATATCGATCTACAGTGGCTGAGAGATCGTACTCACCGCTTCCCCACCAATGCAGTCACTGACTTCCAATGGGCCTCGTCGACTGCTTTCTTTTCGAGAAGTCGCAATTGGTGAATGTTATTGGTGACCGCGATATGTCGGAGTTCCGAATGTGTCACCTCGGGCACCTCGGATCCGAGTAGGAGTATGCACCATCTTCACGGTTTTCAGCTGCATGAGTCGGATCCTGGGCTCAACGAACCTAGCTGAAAATTCCACCCTCATCCGAGAACGTCTCCCAAAATCAATATTCGAGAATGGATCTCGACAGCAGCATTCCATTCAGGCAAGTGCTTTTTGACGAACAAGCACCCGAGACATTCGTGCAGAGCTTGGCTTGCGACCTGTTTAAAAAAGGCGAGCCTGGCGGTAGGTCGAAAGTCAGCCGGCTCAGTGAGGGCACGACGAACTTGGTAAGTCACGACAATATGATCGCGCAATTGTTCACTTGATCTAACAATCACATCAGCTCTTCAAAATAGACTACCACAGTCCCAACAGCTCGAGTGAGACAACAGAAGTTGTTCTCGTCAAAGTCTACGGAGAAGGCACCGAAACAACCATTGACCGTCAAAGTAAGACTGCAAACTCTTCTGCCTCTCTTTTAAGTCGCTCGGATTGACATTTTGGGTACGGTAGAAGAGCTCAAGTTCCATGCAATCCTCGCGCAGCACGGTCTTGCTCCCTCGCCACTAGTGCGATTTCTCAATGGCCACGCATATGATTACTTGCACGGCTCCGTCTGCACTGTCAAAGATCTTCCACAGGAGAGAATCTGGCGGGCGGTGGCGAGAGAACTTGCAAAATGGCACTCGACGCTGCCGGTCTCAAACTATATCTTACAGGCAGACATCAAGATCTCGGTTGACACGTGCCTGCCCGAGTATCTTCTAGATTGCCAACCCAATATATGGGTTACTGCAGAGAGAGTATGTATATTCGCCGCCCTTTCAATTACAAGTTGGGACGTCTTGGGAGTATTTTGGAGGCTTGCAAGGGTTGAAACACCTGGACGGGTTATCGCTATACTCTCAAACAGGCAATACGTACTGACTATGCGTAGTGGCTTAGAATGATTCCAGAAACAAACAAAATGAAGGAATCACTTGCGGAAGACTTTACGTATCTAGTAGACAGGCTTCTCGTTAAAAACCATGACCGGCCTTTAGACGTGAGTTGATGATCCACCTTCACTGATACCTGCTGACATCCCCAGCTGGTCTTTGGACATGGTGATCTGCTTCCTGGCAACATCATTGAAATTCCCGGCTCCAATGGTGTAGACGGACCAGATGACATTGCATCTGTCAAATTTATCGACTATGAGTACGTCCCTCTCCCATTCGCTTTCATATCGAAGGCATTCTTATTGACGTGAGTCTGGCAGGCATTGCACTTACTGCCCCGCTGCCTTCGAAATCGCCAACCACTTCGCGGAATGGGCAGGTTTCCACTGCGACTATAGTCTTCTGCCCACAAAATCAACCCGGACGCAGTTTATCCGCGAATACGTCACGGCTCGGCGCAAGCTCTCAGGCTTGAAAGACGAAGAAAGCGAAGACGAAGCCGTCATGAGCCTAGTTGCTGATGTAGATGACTATCGAGGATTTTCTGGGTTTTATTGGTAAGTCAACTCCCTAGTGGGGGTGAAACCGGCGCCAAACTGACTGGGAGGTTAGGAGCCTGTGTGCGCTCATTCAAGCTGAAGCTGCGACTGGGGCTATTGACTTCGATTACGCTGGGTATGCAGAACTTCGTTTAGCTGAATATAGGGCGTGGCGAGAGGAGGACGATGGGAGTAGACGGGAGCGGGGAGAGGAAATGCCTTTGAGAGAAGTGAGATGGGCCGCTCAGTAATTTGTCAGGGGCGGGGGCACAATGGATACGAGCTCTCAGCCCATAAGAAAAGCCTGATTTTGGAGAAGTAAGCACTGATTGTAAGCCTAAAAAGGTCTTCAGAAGACGGAGCGGTGACTTGCAAGTGTATCAGGCGTGAAAAAAGGGGGCGGAAGCTACGGTTTCCGTGCCACCAAGAAGGGATATTTGTTGACATGAAGCAATTCAGCATTTATTTTTTATAAGTGAGTAGTAATTAATGGGACAATATTATGTTGTTAGAGATACTTCTCATGGTACATTTTGGGACATAGCTGCTGTTGAGTCTAATGGCCACTATTAACAGCATGCGGCATTGCTTACCATTACGACAGGCTACCTGAGGTTTGAGTCCTATACTCTCTGTATGTGTGTTTTTTTGCCCTAAGAGTGTTGCTTCAAGGTATTTGAAAGTGTCACAAGTAGTGGAACATTTTCAAGGCGCTAACATTACTGAATTGCAATCAAACTTCGATAATGGAGGGGCGAGGCACACGGCGAGCAATTGCATTTGCAAAGTTCATGTATCATAATCTCGTAAACCATCGTACTTCAGCTCCCTATACACCCTCTCGCGTGAAAGTCCCAACATGACCCGCATCAAGTTCTACATCATCAAATATTGGCCGGAGTCTTTCTCTTTGAGATGGGAGAAGGAGAACGGCTGGCTGGGCCATCTTCAGGCTTCTGCAGACTTGCAATCAAGGCCTTGTATGCTGGAATGATGACATCCACTTTGATAGAGATCATCGATGCGTATTCCTCTTCCAGGGCCATTTGAAGAATATCCTGATCCAAAGTTTCCAATTGTTTCTTGGCTTTGTCGCGGCGCGCAATCCATGCTCGGTGGCCTACTTCCTGCGGCGATGAGCTCTTCGTCACAACCAGCGTCAGGGGAGAACCAATGCGTTCTGTGAGAACAGTCGTGCTGGGACCCTGAAGTTGCAATTGCTTTTGCACATGCGTCCTACGAGCTTGATTTGCTGCAAAACGCCAAGTCTCCTCCGTGTCACTGACGAGAAATGCATTAAGCCGAGAGCAGTATTCACAAGCACAGCTGACGCCGCTTTGGGTCCAGCCGTCCGGGGAATCGGGCGATGGGTCCATATCTACAGCTCGCGCGACGTAGGCGCTCAGAATAGCACGATACAGTGTCGCAACTGGCGAGCTTTGGAGCGACAATGTCTTCGTCCTGAGCATAGTGCCTAAGGTTTCAAGCAGGGAAGGTATACAGCGTCAAAGAACTCCATGACAATGACGGCTGCCTCACTAGTCAGTTTCGTGACCACTATCCAATCTCAAAGTCAGCATTTCTCTGACAATGTCCAACGCAGCCAAGACATTTAAAGAGCGCAAAAACGTACATTGGGTAATCTCTGCGTCAAAGCCTAGATATAGAGAGTTGCAAATAAGGCCTGCAAATCCTTCACTCGTTGATTCGTATAGGCCGAAAGCAGTTTCCACTGCTTCGGGTTTGCTAACTTTGCCAAGTTTGCTTAGTTGAACTGCGCGGTGAGGATATCCCCTCCGCTTCCTTCGGCTTGTTTGCATAACTCCGCCACGGCGACGCTTTACTTCCACCTGAGCGCCAAGTGATTGAAAGGTGAAAGTTTCAACTAGGTCAGAGAGGACGTCTTCGAAAATATTTCGTACAACGTTCTCCGCGAGGTGATTACCTTGCATAGCATCGAACATACCGGCCAAGAACGCGAGGGTCATGGGGGAATTTCTGATGTTTCTCTTGACGGCAGGCAATACCCTTGTCATAGTCAGTATTGCTCAGATGTTTAAAGTCTGGTGGCTTACTCGTTGAATAATTTCTGTACTGGTACTTCTAGTGCCAGCTTTGCCAAACGAGCTCCATCAATAAAGGTTGCGGCCACAGTTGACGATAAAGCTCGGTAAGTCTCTGAATTCAACCACTTCGAGTAAACTGCTACGTCTTTGGGTCTCACCTTAGCTTCCATATCCAATCCTTGACGAATCCTCTCGATTTCATCAAGGCGAGGGGTCAATGTAATCTCTGTCGAAAGCAGATCGGTAACTCTATGCAAGAAGTTAGCAAGCACCCTCGATGCCCATTCAGCTCGAAAGTGCGACCATATAAATGTTCCACATCAGATGGAACATTCACAAGGTCGCACTTTCAAGCTAACGTGGCGTTTACTTACTCCGGAAGTAAGGACTCCAGATCGTATCTCAACAATCCAACCCCCAAAGACTCGTACATCAATAGAGATACATTCCCACCACGGTTTCGGAATGCCTCAAGAAATAATTCTTTGTCGTCCAGCTGAAGGGCTAAGCTCAGGTTGCGCGAGAACACTTCTTCGGAGTATATGTCCCATCTCCCGGAGTTGTTGCCACTTCCTCCGTTGCGAATGACCATTTTGCATATGAATTCAGCGTCCGTTCGAGTTCCTTGCTCCCTACAGTCATGGTGGAGTTGTGCTGATAAGCGGTTGATCCAGGCTAGAACTTTGTCACTCTCGTCACCTCCGCAATATTTTCCAGTAGGGAAGCAGAAATGAACTCGATATTCTTTCGGCATGAATATCGCAACCTACAGATGTTGTCAGCGTTGCGAAGTTCACGATTTGACGGAGTGGCCGTACACTTCGATGGTAGAAGTGGGTAGTCCCAACACCTTCGTTGCCCGTGAACCCCGTATAATCTTCTTCATCAGGGTCTATATTCTCGAATGGATCATCCTGAATAAACGTAGTACCATCGAACTCTACATCCGTTGCCAGTTCAACACCTTCCAGATTCACGATTCTGGATAGAGCCATATACTCGACGACGTCTTCGTCATCCATGAAAGGGTGAACAGCACCAGCTATAGACAAATCAGCACGGAACTTTTCGGATAGTTCGAGAACGAGGACGCAAGAATTAATGTCTCGGAAGCCGCGAGACATTCTCAATCCCCGCGGATCCTAATTTGCTGAGAAAGGAGTACTTCTAAACTTACGAGGTAGTTCTTCATCTGCGCCATCATCGTCACAACCACCATCGACTTGTCTGTGAAAGCCGGAAAGATATAAGCAGAAGCCCAGCTTATCACAAGCCTCCCGTAGATGAGATACTATCATTTGATCGTTGCCCTTCAGCCTATCATACTGGAGATTTGCATTGGTATATTGGTGTTCTAGCATGAATACGAGACTCTTGGGCATTTTCTCGTTGTCATTTAAGAGCTCTGACCACCGAGGAAGAAGGTCATTTAATTTTTCTTGGGGAATGTCCGATTTTGCTGTTAATTGTTCTCTATGTAGAGTCTGGTGGGCAAGATTATAAGTGAGTACCAATCTTCGGCCTGACGTAACGGGCTTGACTTCGTGAGTTACGTCCGCAAACCTGCGAAAATACTGGCATCAGAGTTTGAACAAAAAGTTCGGATCTAAAAGCCTACCAGGCTAGATACGATGTACCATGCTTTGAATGATCAGATGTGGCGAAGACTTTGGTGCTTCCGGCATGGGTAAGGCAGACCTCTCCTCCAGTATGCTCGGATGGCAACGCAATGATGAGAGTTGCAAACATATTCGGGATTTTCTCGGAACTGCATCCCATCAGCTTTGTATCTATCCAAATTATGCTGCAAGGCTCACTCTTGATGTGGCTTAAACATGGCACCTTCGTCGTAGAGGAGCATCTTGTACTAGGTGATCGGAGAGTTAATATTGCTTCTTTGAAATCTTTATAGAAGTGCATATAATAGCCTCAGAAGCCGTGAGACATTTGTAGGACTCTTGCAACATGCAATGATAGGAAATAGAATAGGGCTTGATTATACTCACCAGCTCTGCAGACACCCCATTTCCTTTGGAGTCTACGCCCAAGCCTATGCTGACCTTTGCTACAACTGACTGAACAAATGCTTGCCAAGTAGGGTTCGTAAGATGGAAGTCAGCCGGAGAAACCTCCCAGGTCTTTCTGACTTTGGTATCGACTATTTGCTTTACGTCAGCCTGTGCCAGAATCTGCTAGCAGGTGAATCTGGGGGAGGATGTTGTGACGAGCGTCCTGTCAATCTTGAAAAGACGGTACAAAGAGACCATACGAGGACTTACCAATGGTATCTTTACCTTTACCAAAGGGAGCTTCTCGACTTGCGGCGATGATGGCTTGCGCATCACTGTCAGATAGCGGGAGGGTAATGGCGGCACCGTTCTTGAGTTGGATAGCAGGATCCGGAGCGTCGACAAGAGGCTCGAATACTGCAAAGGAGCCGGTGCCTTGAATGCTTGTTAAGCATTTTTCGAAGCCCTGCTTGATCTGTTGGAGCTCCGCGTAGGATAAATCCTGGTTCAGGTCAGACGAGGCATCGGAGGTGTCCGACATTGCTTGCAATGTATTGGGTTGTATGGCCTTTTCTGGCGCTGGTGGTGGGAAGCTGTTTTGTTAATCGAAGGTTGAGTTTCTGGTATGTGGAGGCATGTGTGTGAAAGGGAGAGTCGCGTCTCGTTTGTTGGTGTTCAAAGGGACGACACGCGGCATCGCGAAACCACGTGCAGCCCTTGGATGCGCATCGCTCTTTCTAGATCTACCTTTAAATTCAATGCGAGACTGTTTCACGCTAGTCAAAATACTTATTCGTTGTTAAGGTTCTAAAGTATTGTCTTTTCAACGAGAAGATTCTCAATCGGGACGGATCTCATGTTCAGTCGCAGGAATAACGAAATAATACATGTTACTTTCTAGACACGCAGCCAATATCGAGCCCAGGTCAGAGTTTGAATAAAAGTCATGAGCTTAAGATTACTTTCGGAATACTCTAATGGAGAGTCAAAAGCTTCAAGCCGTCCTGGACTGACGTATGGACCCAATTGCCGCCGCTCAATCATCGATGAGATCTCATATGCCGGACCCCGAGATTGCAATATTTCGTCTAACTCTTCGCTTTTGAGTAAGGAGAGAAAGACCGATCGAGACTAAGTTGCTTGATCTGCAACACATGACTTCTTCGGCGTGGGTTTGTGGCTTGCTTGTGTAACACAATATTCTTTCCGGGGTGTCTTTATGGCTTGGTTTTGACTTTCCGGACCTCTCATTTGTACATCTTAAATAGTATCGCAAGCCACTGGAGAAAACTTGTCGTATGAGAGCGATCGGAAGAGTAAGATCCGAAAGTCCATGATGCCTATGCGTTAATGGCGGTTCTAGATGCGTACTTACAGTCATGTTCGCCAAACAGTATAAAATCATGGAGCGTCCTCGCGGAGAATCATACGTCGCAGTTGTCAAACATTCTTCCAAGTATCTTAAATAGACTTTTCAAGCTCTGAAATCTCAACAAAATCATCTGTAAACGCCAGCCAAAATGCACTCCACTCTCGCGTCCTCGTGACAACCGTCTTTCACGGTGTCTTCACAAGTGCCGTCCCCGGTTTTGTACGTTTTTCACTTACACTTTTAAATATTTCAGGCTGACAAAATAGGATGCACCGCAGGTTACCACGAGAGACATTGACTTCAATTTTGATTCTGCCATGCAGTCACTTCTGAAGCCTATTACCGATGCAGCTGAAACCTTTCAAAAATCGGCACAAACTCTGGATGACGGAAAGCAACTTGCGGTTGCCATCTCCACAACATTTGACCCTCTCGTAAAGGATGACGTTGATGTTGGAGTTGGTGTTGAGGCTGATGTTGGTCTCGATGTAGAGGTCGATAAGTTATAGAACTACAGTTAAAATACCGAACTCGTTTCTCCGCCGGCCTCCAGAGGGTCGGTGTTTTTGAAAGCCTTGGTCGAAGTAGTTTCAGTCGGTCTGATCTTTATTCGGTACGCATTTTATTCCCAGCTTATGTTTCGAACACAACTGACATGGCGGTGGGGCAGCTAAGCAAGCTCTCCGTACAATACCCAGCTACAAATTTCAACATCAACTTGAGTAGTATGCAAGCTGCAGGGATCAATACTGACGTAAGGATTCCTCTTTCTGTTATGAATGAGTTCTGCTGATGATTTGCAGAATATGGAGGCTCTGCAATCGACACAAACTTCGCTAGCAGCTGTGATGGCCGCTTTTGGCTTGTGAAAAGTTGAAAAACGTTCATCTCAAGCTATCAGAGACAGCTTTGGTGATTTGGAGGGTTTTTTGGGATATTGAACTGCGAGAGTACGATAAGCAACAGATGAAGCTATTCCCATCTTTTCACAGCAACGTTTTTATTACCCCGCACTTACCCCGCTCCTTACATATTCCACTATTCACAACACCGCAAGTAATTAAATCCATGCCCAACTTATATAGATCATACTTCATAGCCAACTTTGACTCCATTCTTGCTCTCTAATAGGATCTTGTAACGCTCAACAAACCCAATCTCTTCATCCCGATTTTCAATGGTACGGAAAGTCTACAAGAATCTCACAAGCATGAACGAGCAATCAGACAACCCCATTTGTTGCGCCGGGCAAATTCTTCCTCCACCGAGCAAGAGAATGTATTCTGATGTGGTACGTATAGTTTCCCATCTTTCTGGTCGAAACTCCGGAGCATATTTACCCCAAATATCAGGATCCTTGCGCAGGGCATGGAAAACTATGCGAACCTCCGTGCCTTCTGGACTGATATTGGCGATTTAACTGTCGGACCGCCACCGCATGGTAGAACGCAGTCTTGTAGGCACGTTCGAACACTCAAACTGGCTGGAGCAAGTAGTCGGAGACCTAAGGCTACTATCAGCTTGGACGTTTCTGAAAGAATGGCCAAGGTGTACGGATTTTCGTTGATAACAAACCGAACATATTTCAATGATTTCAGTAACTCAAAAAACACTGGCTTGCTGAACTCAAGATGAACCCGGAAAGAGTATAGAACAACAAGAAATTGGTGGTGCAGTTGATTCTGATCCTAAATCCGCCACGGATAAATTACGATGGGGCTACTGTTCTTTCGTCGAATATTTTAAGGGGTAACTCGCTAAACCTGCAAGCCAAGCGACATATTCAGGGGCTTGCTGCCTAACCTTATCGCCGAGATCCACTGTAGTACTACGCCGCAGTTCAGACTTCACCTCAACCTCAAGTCAACTCCCACAACCAAAAGCACCCTCTACCTACATCACAACTATGGCCGATCCCCTCAATGCCCTCCCTCCGGAACTGCGCAACGAAATCTACAGCCTCCTTCTCATCTCTCACACCCCACTAGCAATCACATCACCCCGGAAAGGGCACCCGTGCACCGTCATCCAACGCGAAGCCGCGACCTTCGCAGCTCTCACACGCGTCAACACAACCATCCACGCAGAAACCACACCCCTCTTCTACGCCCGCAACACATTCCTGCTCTGCAACGGCGTCTACGCCTCCCCGCACTTCGCCAACATCCACGCTCTCAAAGCATTCGTCTCCAAGAACCGCGATGGACTGAAGCTGATCAAGAACATGGTGTTCCAGCTTGAGTTTGGCGAGGATTTGCGGTGTTTGGAGAGCGGCATTGGGGAGATGAAGGCGATTGCTAGGCTATTTGCCAAGCATTTTGCGGGCGTGACTAGTGTGCGGATTGAGATCAACTGGTTTAATTTTGATCAGAGGCCGAGGAACTTCTATTATGAGGATGAGGCTGTGACAGCAGATGAGAGTAAGGCGGAGATAGCGAAGGTTGTGAGGCTTGTGCTTAAGAGTAAGCCGTTGAGGGAGGTCAGGTGGCTTGAAAGGCAACGGCCGATTTTTGGGAAGCTGGAGGGGTTGGTGGAGAAGGTGATGAATG
>QGMK01001344.1:0-10808 GCA_007825345.1 Lachnellula suecica | reverse complement strand
ACTGACAACATGCCCAAAGCCACAGATCAACACAAGTCGTCGGCGACTGCAAGTGCCTCTTCCGCACAACCCTTACACACCCAACAGCCTACAGCCTACCCATTTCTCGATTTCTGCGGATCAGCCCTTTCAAATCATCTGCTGCGACTGTCGTAGTCAAAAATGGAAGAACCCGGTTGTGTGCGGAGAAGCAGAGTGCGCGCACGAGTACTGCGACAGCTGCGGTGAAGACCACGGGCTGGAGACGCTCACTTGCTGTAAGTGTGGAGATGAGAGGAAGCATTATGCGCCGCAATGCTGGGATTGCGTGCATGTTTCTTGTGATGATTGTGTCTGGGTGATGGAGGAGGATGGGAAGGTGGAGAAGGGGAGGATGGGGGCTTGTATGACTCAGTGAGGTGGAATGTGAGGGTGAGATTATCATTAAATGTTGAAGTAGGAATGAAAGCATGGCTTTTTGATGATGCTGGGCCCATATTTGTATGTGTATGCGTGAATTTGGACTTTCCGAAACATGGCACCTTCAACATCCAGTGACTCTCGTTGCGTTGAAAGGAGTAGTTAATGGGTCCCTCGACGGCCAACTCTTAGAACACCCTCGGTCCCTCTTTTATTGTGGAACATCTCTACCAGTCCGACAATTAGCTGTGAATCACTGTACTTCACACATGTGAGTTCGACTACTACTCATGTCGAACTTTATCACTCATATTGTAACCCTCTTGCGCCTACATTTAAGATACCCACATCACATTCTCTACATAAATGCCCCAAAACCTATTAGGAAATATCAGCAGCCCTAACAAATGGAAGCTCCTGGCTGCCAAAACATTTTCCTCTGCTGTAACTGCGACACCCCAAATGATCTCTGCGATTCAGAGACATGCTCTCAATGCGGTGAAGTTGAGTGTTCTTCCTGCGTAGCATTTGAACCCACCTGGCTTGAAATTGAGAGGGATTCGGGTTCTGGGAGCGATTCAGGGTGTGGAATGGGAGGTGCAACTATGCCTAGTATTGGGTACTAGAGCTTGTAAATAGCAGAAGTTAGATACAGCATGAAGTTTCTGCAACTTCAGTCTCCAAGTCTGGAATACTAAATCATCGGTGGTTTTTCTCGAAGAGTTTGTAGTTGCCGCTTTGGTGTCGTCGCCAGCGAATTGCGAAGTCGATGGATACCGCACATTCGACCAGCCACGCGTTTGGTGGTGTTGTGATGGGAGATATCCAGAAGGAGTAACTCAAGGTCCTGAATAAAGCCGGCCAGTGCTGATGCAGTACTTGATTGGGTGCGGGAAGAGGGGGAGAAGGAAGGAACGACGCTCTGTACTGCCAGCCCAAGCTGCTCAGCGTGAAGTCCTCGCATTTCCAAAAGTGAATGCAGTCCAAGTAGTTCAAATTCTTGCACGTAAAGCATGCAAGAAGGATAGTAGGCCTAGAGCTTTCACAGGCGCTGGGACAGCTGGCCCGCCAGGGCTTTTCTGAAATCACCAATGCAATGAGTGCGGCCAACGAGAGACACATGCGTTCGCAAGTTCAGCTGCACTGCTTTAGGGAAGAGAGGAACCACTTGGGCGCGCTGCGCAGTGTTGCGCAGTGTTGCGCATCGCATGTCGTGCAACTTTACCGACGCCGTGAAGGAGGTCATGGTGTGTCTCTCGCGCGAGGAAAGCGCAATTGACACTGTGAGCTTTGGGTTACCCTCATGCTACACCTCCACGGCCTCGCTTCGTGCACGGCCAAAACGGAAAGGAAGGGGGAGACCACTTCGGCCCAATCGGGCGTTAGCGCGTCTATAAACCCTCCCCCCCCCCTAGAAATAGCCCGCCGGCGCGAATGGAGCTTCCTTTCACATTCACCGCAGCCGTCAAAACATGAGAAATGTCAACGAGCTGTGCGCTAGATGGGAATAGAATCTGGAGTCGGTTTAAAATCTCAATCATGCTCTAAATTCGAACCTGTATTGTCTTCAAACCTGTGCTGTCTTGCCGGTGGAGACGACTGCTGTTGACCTTTCAGTTACGTTTCCAGACCTGCTCAGGGTCAACAAACTACGCCAGTTCTCCTTGCCAGGAGATCAAGCAAATTGAATCTTGCACTAGACACCTCAGTAGTAAATAGTGACATTGCCATCGAGATACCCCACTACAACAAAGTCCTTCACAATCGCCGTTTCAGAGGCCAATCTCTGGATATCCGCCGCAGTGCAAGTTGTCAACACCATGAGAGTGTAACAAACTTTCTTGGGATCCTCCGGCATGATGTTCTTGTACTGAAAGCTGGATGATGGGCCAGATGTCGAGTAATTGCCAATGTCCAAGTGTCTACCGGTGGCGATATCGACGTGAGGCATTGCTCGATTGAATATACGGTATGCTGTCTCGGGTTGGTAGTAGGGAACTGGAAAATACAATCAGCATGGGCGAGTTCTGGTTGGAAAGCCAATTAACGTACCCCCATGAGCGGCATCGAACACCCTCGAGAATGAGAGGTTGCCATATTGACGTACCACACCCCCATCGTATGTCGCATTTGTGCTGATGTTTGCATAACCCGCTTCGGCGAAGTTGGAGGAAAGAGAGGAGTTGATGGCAAGACTGCTTCTTTCCCCGGCGATCCCTGCGCGCATGGGTTAAAATTGGGTACGCATATTGACACTGCAACGTCAGAGCTTACAGTTTCCGATATAATCTCGATCTCCATACATCAAAACCACTTGAACGCCTCGATCCAGAAAGGCACCAAGCATGTCAAGAAAGCCTCCCCGAGTAATGTCACTTTCTGCCATGACGGCTGAAAAATCGTTAGTCAAGCAGTAAATTTAGAGTAAGGCTATCAATACGGAGGAGGTTGGGCTGCATACCGTTATATACTACCATATTCTGGTATGTAAAGTTCAGAGGTACGCCGAGTGCTTGTTGAACCCAAGGCTGATTTAGAAACCCGATTTCATATTTTGTTGGTGTCGGGTCTGGCGTTGTATGTCCAATATCAAAAGAATCATGCTGGCATTCGTATCAAATTCTGTAACGAGAGAGATTCAAGGGGGACCTACGCCTGAGTTCAAAAAGACATATTCAACATATAGAGCACAGTATCCATAGGCTGTTGAACAGGCAGTGTTCACACTCGCATTGTTACCATAATTTTGCGGGTCATACATGGCAGAAGTCTTTTGGCACTCATCAACAAGCGCCGTGCAGGTGGTAAAGTTCGTCATCGCGGATTGGTATTCGGCCTCAGTGATGGCCTGGAAGCCGTAGGTATTGTTGTACGCCATATCAGGATAAGATGCCGCTGTAATATTGAAGTCTATCCCACCGTTTATAATCCCGACTGTATCGAGAGTGATCACTGCTGCACCCTCGAGTTCATCGGCAGAGATTTTGTTATTTTGCTGCTCAATATATGATGCCGCCCCAGGGCCCCAATGTCCTCCGTAGGACTCAGCCCAGATGCTAAGTTCATTCCTGCGCGAGTTGTACATTGGGAAACTAAAATTTTCTGTTAACAGTTGTTCATCACGAAGGACTTTAGACTCACTCTAGTAGCCAGGCTTGCAAGAAACTCCATATGGCTGGCGCAGCGTTGCCGGTGGAGTTTGCTGTGGCGTTTGAGTTGAGGGAAGGGAAAGTCTCAACAAAAAACGTAGAATTTTGATCTGGAATTCCAGCTAAGGAATCGGTAATGACAGGTAACAGCGTAGTGAACAAAGCATCAAAGGTGCATTGGCGAGTGTGTCATTGGAGAAGCCAACCTGCACTGGCTGATCAATGTAAAGCCTATTTGTCGAAAGCTCAGAATCAGCACAATATTCTTCACCTGGGGCCATGCTCTGATTCCAAAATATACCCAGTGAGGAAGTCCACCTTCAAAGTACACGACTCAAATATTTGCTCGTTGTTCCATGACCAGGGATTCAACGTAGTCGAGTTCGAATCATCTCCCACAATACACGGGCCATTTTCGCCCAAAGCCTGAGCGGTCGACGACGCACCTGGCCCTCCATTGAGCCATATTGCGAGAGGAGCATTCTTAGGATCAACACGGGACTCGAAGAACCAAAAGAACGTATTGACCAGGTAGTTTCAAAGCACTGCAGGGTCAGGTGGAAGATGGACATATCCGCTGAATGACCTAACTCCAGGAGTTGTCTCGCAAATGAAAGTCTAAGGTAACGTTGATACTTGTGGTGCAGCTCTTAAGCATAGTTGGATTGCCTCTTTGTACGAGATAGTAATGTTTTCTCCAAATCGTGAATCGATAGTCGTGATTCCTTCCGGGGTGGAGGGAAATATTGACCCAAAGCGCGGGCTCGGAGGAAGACGGGGACAATTTTAGAAGCAATTGATGGAAACATGTTGAAAATGACAGATGAGATCTTTCACAAAATACTATCCCAAAAAAAGACTGAGCTTGATCTGGGAGTGATACTTCGAAGTCCTTTAAATACGGGCATCAGGATACTTATCACCACTCGCTATTGCCGGGAGAGGTTCATCCTCCAGCCTCCTTATTTTCACATTACGAACTAGAACTCCACTTTTCTTAATAGCAACCCTTATTTTGGTACTCTCTTGAAAGTCTTGAAGCTGACGAGGTATGAATTGTGGCGCCGCCAGGGAAGTAAACTTAGGTGGATCATTCGTAGCTAATCAGTAGTGTTTAAATACGCTCCAATGAGAAGGCCTTGCAAATGGTGATCGTCTTCGATTGAAGGAGAGTCTTCCTGTGAAAGAAAGCCAAAAGGACGTGAGTATGGTTTTCAAGACTTCGATATGGATTCGACGTTGAATGTCTCACAGCCCATGAGACATTGAAAAACACCATAAAAAATTGGTGAATCGTTCCAGAGAGTTTCAACAAGAATTAAATTTATTTTTAGAGGTGATTTGTGCGCCGTCCGAAACTAAGATCTTTTCTCTCCAAGGCTATCGCCAAGCAAAAGACCAATTGCCGTACGTATCATGCGCTTTACACAAGCTGAGTGCTGTGGAGATATCTTGGAGCAGCCGCTCCCCACAAGACACCCTGCCACCAGCCCGCCACGCCCTGTTGTTTGTTACTCAGTCCGCTAAGCAATGCCGTAATCTTCCTAGAGCAAGATGCTTCCGAGAGCAAAGAGAGTAATCGCAAACAGCAGCCACCTTTCTACCCTCGTCGTATCCGAAGACCCCTTGGGCTGAACCAAAGTTGGAACTATGCTGATCGTTGGAGCAGTTGGAGCAGTAGTGCTACTTCCTTTCTGTACCTCACTACTTCCCACACTGCTCGCTACAGCCGGCGCCGCGATAGAAGACACCATGCCCCCAACACCACTCGAGATAGCTTGTCCTGCAACAGAAGAAGCTGTACTCCCTACACTACTCGCGATGACTTGCCCTGCAACAGAAGACGCTGTACTCCCTACACTACTCGCGACAACTTGCACTGCGATGGACGACACGGCGCTCGACCCAGGAGCAGCCGGTAGCCCTCCATTCATAATTTGATTTATCAATGAACCAATACCTCCCGCTCCATTCGCCGTGCTTGCTGCCGCTGCTGGCGACACAGCACCTGTATTCGACGATGCCACAGAAAGCGTAGAGATCGCTCCTCCTGCATATTGTACTATAACCCCCGAAGAACCGTAAGTGAGTACTGCGTTTAAATTCGTATTCGTCACCGCAGACCCTCCAGATGTGAGGGTGTGATCCATATAAACCACTATTCCATTGTCACCAAGTGGGATGGCTGTTGATTGCGGGCTTAGTGCTGCCAAGTTCGTGGCCCATACACCAGCGAGTGCGATCGTGTTGGCAGATGAAGAGCCAACTGTGCTGATGAATATGTTCCCTCCATTTCCGGTTCCATTTCCATTTGTGTTTGTATTTGTATTTGTGTTTTTATTATCATTTCCTTTTGCAATTCCAGGCCCCGCACTTACAGAAACGACAACAGAATTGCCGCTTCCGTCAAGAGCAGGTATTGTAGTTACACTACCTGCCTCCAAAGTTGAGCCTCCGGGCAGGATGAGAGCTAAGGATTGGCTGCTGCCGCCACTGCTGCTACTTCCCGGGATTGCTGAAATTACGTTGGTGCCTATTATAGCCACGGAGACAGCAGAGATGGGCGAAGGCTGTGGTGATGGACTGTTGTTTCCGGCGGGGAGGTTGTTTGGCGGTGAAATGACTGTCGATGAAGGGCTGCTATCTGCTGATGAAGGCTGTCCACTTTGTTGTGGAGGGTTCGCGTTCGCAGATTGAGGGGATAAACTCGATGGAGGAAGTGATGCAGTATCAGGATTCAGTCCGACAGTAGGTGTCTGTGTCGGTGTCGATGTCGATGGGAGAAGAGTATTCGATGGCAAGCCGGGAGATGGACTTGCTGCGGTGACAGCCTGTGACGTGGGAAGAGACGTGGTTGGTACTTGCGCGGGCGTGGTTGGGATTATATTTGGATCGTAGGTGATTGCGTGGGGAGGATCGGGCATTCCAACTTTTTTCATTGCGATTGAACACTGGTTCCACCAAGGCAAACCATAATCTGTGACGTCGTCTGGAATGACAATGTAAGGATTACAACGATAGTTTCGATCATTGCAATAACCATCTGCCTCGGTCAGGATGCTACTAACACCTCCGTCAAAAAGGGAACGAAGAGACGTCGAAGGGCAGTCAGAATAAAGATCGGAAAGTTCCAGCTGAGATAAAATGGCCGAATTAGCTTCACCTCTCCAATAAAATTCAGAGTGACTCAAAAAGGGCCAAAATTTCATGCACGTGACAGAATATGAATTATATGAAAAGTGCCCACTGATCTTACCTGTCTGGGAATTTTGGTGTGCCGCTTCTGGTTCTGATAGAACCCATCTGAATTGGCAACATCGGTCGTATCGCCCTGACAGGGAAGCATGGAAGTTGTGGCATCCGTGTAGGGCGTCAGGCTACTTATCTTACTCAAATCGTAACCTTTAACAACACTTGTGAACCTCGGACCAAGTTGATCGCTCTTGACGCTGCAATGATTCCATGCGTGCATCTTTGTCCAAACAAAATACACTGTTGGAGATGTGCTGACATCTCAATTAGAGATGGACCTCAGAGTCAAGGATGAAAATTGAATATAAAACATACAAGGTAAAGTCGAGGTCTGGGTCGTAGCTTGTTGATGGATGCGATACATTGCTCTCAGTAGTTGGAAAGTACCATAACTGTACACTTCCTACGTGTCTGAGTGCGATTTTTCAGCAGCTGATCTGAGATTGGGTGGGAGCGATACTCACACAGTACACGGCGTCCAGGTGAAGCATTGATCACTCGACCCGTCGGATCTGTGGGAACAGTTGTTCTCGGGAATTATTTGACTTCCTATCTCTTTGGGATCATGACTCAATGCCCCTCCAGCATAACAGCTTGGTGGGCCGAAGTTGTTATAGATGCCTGGGATGCTGAATGGCGGAACAGTTACCATTGGGTGTTGAGACGTGGTTGAGCTTGAACTATGGCCCTTTTGGCTTTCTCCTGTCAATGTAGTGCCAGTTGCAGTCCGCGTTGTATTTTGAAATGACATAGCCCGCGCAAACGGGACCGCGAAGTTTGAAGCTAGCGAATATGATTACATGCCACCGGTTCTGCGGATCGATGAATGCTCACCTGAAGCAAGGCTACAAAGCAGCAAAACCAACGTTGGGGCAAACCCCAGAGAACTTCTTTGAAGAATCGCCATTCTCTCAAAGGCTACGGGTATCACTTGAAGTTGTTGATACTCCTCTCAATTACAGGAAAGTTGGGCCCCATAACAGCTCCTGGGTCGCGAACGTAGACTCAATAGAGATTAGCCTGAGTATTTGAACTGCAAGGCACTTGCCCCAAGTACTCGATGAATTGCAGGCCCAACCCTGTACTGGTTTCTTCTTTAAAAATATACAAGCCGTGACTTGGCTGGAGGAAGAGCGCGGGAAGTCATTGTAGCGTACAGAAGACCAATCAGCCCTACGAATTGACGCTCTACGGAGATCACTGCAACAAGCATCAAGCACCGTACCTTGGCGCAGAGCAAGGGTTAGATTGTTTTATGCGGCCAGGTACAGGTACGGTTTTGATGCTACCTAATTCGTCTCCATGAGAGGTAAGCACAGGCACGACTGCACCTATGCGAATCGCACTGTCGCATTTGCTCGACGCCTCCATAACCTTAATTGCGGCACAGCACTTGCGGCACGGGAGCAAAAGGAGATGTCCGATATGGGACGAAGAATATTCAGAAGAAGCGGCTCGGAGTGTACGATTGCGGGAAGAAGATGGGTGGACTGAAACAACGAAAATATAATGTAGATGTAGTAGATTGAGCGACGAGGTTGGGGAAAGCTTGAGGACTGGCCTACTAGTAGTGGCGCACTTAGTAAGCACATACTGTAAAACAAACACCACTTCCCTTCCCCGCTTCTCATGGTCAACCTTCTTCAGCATCCTGATTAGATATCGACACAACCTGCATACGAGTACTGCCGAGCCCGCAAACCCCCGTGCGGCTGGCGTCCCACCGCGATGCTTGAACTTCGCCTCTGCCTCCGCCTGCGCCGCACCTATCAATTTACACCGCAACACCAATTGCAAACTCCCTCTCGTTCAGATACAAGCGCCTGGCTCGGGAAAATTCGAAATAGACGTGGTAGTACCGCGGGTTGTGTTTTGGGACCGCCATTTTTTGTGAGCCCTAAGACTCAATTGCTTTCAACTTTTTCAGGACTCCAGATTCTCATCTACACGTGTGGTCAATTATTTTCACAGGGGGTGCGAAAATGCTGGCTGTGCCTGAGTTTAATATGTCCGCTGCCGGTTCAATATAAGCTACCCGCAAACCCTTGATCATTAGACACGTGCTAGGCCTGCCTCTTCTCCGAGCTAGCCAGTAACATAAGATTCTTATATTTGGCGGCTAGTTCAATACTACTCTCCTCAAGAATCGGGAAATTGATCGAGATATCGTTTTCTCTCTCCAATACTGTGCATTGCCGCTTCCTATGGCTTCATGGTAACCACAGGCTGTCTTGTACAGGGCATAGGTTCACTCTGTAATAATGATCACTCGTTCTACTTTTTCTCCTGTTCAGTTCAAATATGTGTATATAATTTTATCTGGAAATACCCCCCTTCTAGTTTTCTGCCACGCATATTCGCCGGAAGGGAAGCAGATGCTCCAGAAGGGGACGAGAACTGCAAAAGTTCAGCCCTTGGTCATTGATCCCAGCCAGCACTTGTACGCTTGTACCAAATCACTATTCTTTGCCTCTGCTAACGAAATACGATAGTGAAGGAAACGACGGCAATTGGAGCACATTCAACCTTCGAGTCGGAACCCCAGAACAAAGCGTTCGAGTACTGATATCAACGGCATCTACAAATTCTATGGTTGTGTGGTCTGACTATGGATGTTCAACTGCAGTCCTCAGTCCGGTACCCCTCGATTGTGCCGATATCCGGGGTGGATTATTCAACCCAAACTTGTCTTCAACTTGGAACAATCAAGGGCCCTTCAGCAATGTCGACGCCGCAGGTGTTGGGTTTGAAGCGAACCTGGGGTACCGGCAAGTCGCTGAATATGGGCTTGAAAGCTTGGGTGTTGGTTTGACAGCATCTCCTCTTCAAAACCAAACAGTGGCAGCCTTCAATAGTGCTAACCCTTTCTACCTGTGAGTTGTAACTGATCCTATTCGGATTCTTTGGTGTCATACTCATGGTATTTCAAAGCGGGGTGTTCGGTCTTGGTACACAACCAGTCAACTATACATCGCTAGGCAACTTTTCGGCACCTAGCTACTTCACGACACTGAAGAACCAAAACATGATCCCGAGTTTAAGTTGGAGCTATACGGCCGGAGCACAATATCGTGAGTGAAAGCTCCAGGAAAAATTTTGATACCTGCGCTGACCTCTCCCCCAAAGAACTCAAAAAGGTATTTGGGCAGTTGATATTCGGAGGTTATGATGCTGCCCGAATCGAGGCCAACAGCGCCTCATTTGATTTGGCCCAAGACCAGGACCGTGATATTGTGGTGGCAATCCAAGAAATAAATTACATCGGCTCAACCCAAACCAAACTCCTTTCCACACCGATTTATGCCTTCGTCGACTCCACCGATCCTCTGATCTGGCTTCCTGAATCTGCCTGCACGGCGTTCGAAAAGGCTTTCTCTTTAGTACTTGAGCCAAGTACGAACCGTTACCTTCTCAACGATTCTCAACACGCAACACTTAGAACCGCTAATCCGTCAGTAACATTCCTCCTCGCAAATTCTCTAAGTGGTGGCCAAACCGTTAGTATCAATCTGCCGTACGCTGCTTTTGATCTAATGGTCAGCTATCCGATTGTGGAGGAGCCTACGTATTATTTTCCGTTGAGAAAAGCGGCGAATGATTCGCAGTATACTCTAGGAAGGACTTTCCTACAGGAAGCGTAAGTTACTCCCAGCTCATCTCTACCCAGGCAATGGCCCTGTCCCATTTGTCTCCCGTTACATTTCATCAAAACCCTCTGACATTCATCCCAGTTACCTCACAGTAAACTACGAGTCACGTAATTTCTCCATCTCGCAATGTTCATGGGCCAATAATGCCCTCACACCCAAAATAATGACCATACCAGTGGCTTCAACTAATACTCCAAACCCCTCAATATCGCCTATACCTACATCAACTTCTATTGTACCGATACCATCTTCAAACCTCCCGCATCCAGCACTTGCCCCAGGCGCACTCGCAGGCATCATACTAGGCGCTCTCGCTATCCTTGCCTTGTCTTTACTCTCCGCCTACTACCTCTTCATC
>QGMK01001343.1:0-10816 GCA_007825345.1 Lachnellula suecica | reverse complement strand
GAGGCGGGGAGCTTGGAGGATGTGAGGAAAATATTGGAGGAGGTGAAAGGTGCTGACTCTGCTGAGGTTGGTGTGGAAGATGAGGTTGTGGAGAAAAACAACAACGAGAAAAAGACGCCTGCGAAGATTGTCAAGAAGGCGGCGCCGGCTAAGAAGAAGGTTGCGAAGAGTGTACCGACGCCGAGTGTATCAATCATGGAAGAAGATGACGATGAGGATCTGAGTATGCCTGATCTGTCAGCTGGAGAGGAAGAAGGCGCGATTGGGACGAAAAACTCTAAGATGGCGGCGCCGGCCAGACAGAGTGGCAGGGCGAGAGGGAAGCGGAAGAGTTATGCTGAGACAGGTGATGAAGAAGAGTAGATGTCATTTCCAGTCTTGACTGGAGTGCTTCCGCTGCTGCATGTGCTTCCTCCTGATTCTTCTGGTACATATCCTCCTCAGCTTGGATCATAGTTATCAGGCTTATAATGTCCGCTTTGGTGATAAAAGCCTCCCTGCCTTTGATAAAGTTCTTGATCGCCGTCGAAGTTGTTTTGATTTCTTTAGAAGGAAGGAGGCGCAGGCTGTCATCGGCCAATACACTATCAAACACATTTTGAAGCGTAATGATTTCCTTCTCGGCTCCTGGGGCGTCATTCTTCTTCTTAAGCATATGTTTTCCATTCGAGTTGAATACATCGTCCTCCGCTGTTCTTTCTTTAAGGGCCGTCTTGCGAGTTGGTTTCATATCTGGCCCATTCTCGATCCAGTGCTTCGTCGAAGACGTTATCTCTGCCATCCATTCAAGAAAAAGGCTTGATTTCCGGTCTGAATCCATTCTCACTCTTTCCCTGCTAGCAGATATCAGCGCACGTCTGTAATTCAATACTGTTCGACAGGCTTACTATAGACAGATCAGTATGGGATTCTCTGGGACTGTGGAGGCAAAGGACAATGTCTCAGGAGCCGTGAGACATTCTCAATCCCTTCGGAATCTCATTCACTGGGAACAGAAGGGTTGATCTTGACGTACCCGGCAGACTTTCATTTATCACTGAAATATTGTGTAGATCTGAGTAAAGGTCAATTCGTTGCATGGCGATTCAAATGACTGTAGTAATAAACTTTTATACTTAGCCGTTCCATCCGATCAAAAAAGAAAATAGGTATCAAAAACTGCCCCCAATGCTAGCTCCCATTTTCCGTGCCCCAGACCCATCATTACATTCCGAACTCGTAAATTAAATACTCATACATTTGTAACAATTACAAAACAATGACGCGCCATTATTTTCAATCAAACAGCAGCAGCAGTAGCCGCCTCCTTATTCTCAACATGAGCACTCTCCACCACAGTCTCCTTCTCCCTCTCCTTCTCAACGCCCCCAATGCGGTGATGAATCTTCAGATTTCCCGCCTCGATATCCTTCTGCAGCTCATCAAATCGGGAGCCCTTAGGAAGCGCTTTCCAGGCCGGCAAGCCGCTATCGAATACCTCGTCCATTTCCTCGAGGGTCTTGCCTTTGGTTTCGGGGGCTGTGAGGAACATGTGTATGAACGCTGCGCCGTTGAAGGTTGCGAAGATCATGTCTGAATGGGTTAGTTGGTTGGAGTTGATTTTGGTTGGGGGGGAGGGGGGACGTACACATTTTCCAATTGATATTCCACAACAGCGGCGGGACAGCGAACGCAAGAACACTATTCCAAAACCAATTACTCGCCGTCGCAAGACTAACAGCCTTAGCCCTAATCTTCGTCGGGAAGATCTCCGAGGGATACGTCCAGGACGTCGGGCCCCAGGTAGTGGCGAAGCTGCAGACGAAGAGGTAGGTCATAGCCACGATGGCCTTTGAGACGGGCTTGTTGTTGTTGATGACCCAGGAGATGTCTGAGTTGGTGGAGTTCTTGATGGGGCCGGTGTTGGGGACGCCGTAGGAGGCTTGCAGGGCGCCGACGATGAAGAGGAGGGTCATCATGAGGAGGGAGCCGGTGAGCATTGCGGGGCGCCGGCCGAAGCGGTCGAGGTAGAGGATGGCGGGAAGGGTGAGGAGGACGTTGAGGATGTATTGTATTGAGGCTGTGAGGAGGGGGGAGGCGATGTTGGCACCCTCCATGATGTCTACGAAGACTTAGCAATCGTTTGAAATATGTGGCGAAGAGAAACCTTACAGACAACGTAATACATCATAACGTTCATACCGCAAAGCTGAGACCACATCTGAATGGACATGCCTAGAAGAACACGCTTCAGCATCCGCGGCTCGGCCAGTTGTTTGTAGCTGCTGATGGCCTCCTCCCGGTCAAAACGCAGAGCTTCTTCGATTTCCTTATATTCAGCCAAAACTTTTGGATCTGAAACATGGTCGAGTCAGTATTCTCCTATTTGGGAAGGTTTCGGGGGTGAAAAAGTAAAAGTATCCTCTTTGGGAAGAGTGAGGAGTAAATTGGAGTGCATGAGATGAAACAAGATAAGAGATGGGGGTGAGAGCACAAAGGACCAGATTTGCTTACGGTTCACATCGCCGCCTCCATGGAGACTCGCCATGACCTGAATAGCCTCCTCCCATCGATCTTTTGAGGCCAGCCACCTGGGTGACTTCGGCAAGAAGTACATCCCAAAGAAGAGCAGGACAGCCGGGATGATCTGAATGCCCCACGGGATTCTGAAGGCAGACGTTGGTTGGTCCGGGTTATTGGGACCGCCTCCTACCCAGGACGAGCCGTACTGGATGAAGTATTGGATCAAAATACCCCAGGTAATGGCCCATTGCTGAAGTGAAACCACTCGACCGCGGATTTCTTTTGGCGCGATTTCTGCTTGGTAGACCGGGCAGATGGAAGAAGCAATTCCTACGCAAACGCCAGCAATAACTCGGCCTACGACAAGCATGCCTATGTTGACTGAAGCACATTGTATGCTGTGAATAGGTTAGAGAAATGGCTCTAGATGGGTGACGGGTTTATTGACATTGAACCAACGACCCAGAATATCGATGCGATTTGAATACTCGCCCGACGAGAATATCTGTCGGCAATGAAGGAAGAAGACAGCGCCCCGACAAGAGATCCGAAAGGCATTGCACACGTTATACCTCCTTGGCGATAGGAGACTGGGTTCCCGAAATAACGTTTATAGGCCTGTGTACCCAAGACGCCGGACATACTTGAGATATCGAAACCAAAGAGCCCGCCACCTGAAAGAGTCAGTTATATTCATGGTTATGGTTAAGTCTGTTCAAGCTTTGGGTTGAAGGGGGCTTGGCTGGACGTACCGATCGCAGCGAACGCGCAGATGAAATAAACATTAGATGACTGATACATGGTGGCACTGAGTGAGCGGCCCTGCGCCTCGATTCAGATGTAGATTCCAATTAGCAGATTAGCTCGAACAGCACGCTGTTGGTGATTCAGAAGGAGCACAAAATCCTGTCAGACTGAAGGCATCACTTGAGCCCTATATAAGGTGGGGCAACCATTGAAGTACGAACTGGGGGAGCTGGGGTAGCTGCCGCCTTGAACATGCAGGACTGGGGATGGACTCGACGCGTTAATTCGCTCAGCTACGGAACTCTGCCACCCAGATACATTGTTGGTGTGGTCGAATCCCAGCAACGGGCACTTGACCGGCATGGAAAGCCTTCCGGGGATTGCTTGTCGGCACCAGACGCCTTTATTCTAGTGGCGTGCTTCATCGGTTCATAGGCTCCGTAGATGCGCCGCGTGGACTGAAAGTCTGGGACCTCTGCAGCGTCCTGGCTGAACGTTGCATTATTTAGCCAATGCTCTTCCGATCTGCAAGAGCTGTGTGGTTCGCTAGTCAGCCGTCCGCTCTGACCCTGCAAGTAATCCTGGTGAAGATTTTACGAGGGCTTGTCATCTTGACGAGACTTATTTATCAGCTTCCTGTTGGCTGGAATCATCTGCTCTGTTGCAAAATGTGTACTTTGCAATCCACCAACGTTGAGATCCCAAAAGCCGAAGCCGAAGCCGAAGCCGAAGGTGTCCCTTTCAGGAGGCGTATTAGTTTGGTGGAAAGTGAGATTTTAATCCTGAGAAGTGGAGTGATCCTTTGTTTTGTGGCTGATGTTGTTATTGATGCCGCCGAAGGAAGGCCGTTACTCGAGGACAGTAACCCGCCGGGGCTTCCCCAGTCCCCCGCAATTTAGCGCCCTCCCCGACAGCGTGGCTTTTACGGGCCTGGAACGCTTGGCTTCGTGTGATGTCTCAGAGTATTCGAGAATAAGTTCATCGGCCAAAGATACCTGGTTTAGCTAGTCTATTTATGCACCATATTATCGTGACATTTGCTGTTGTGTAAGTCAATATTTCAGCGCAGTTGCAAGTGCAGTCCACAAAAACCTGTTGATTCGAAACTGGAACCAAGATCCGCGAATAAGAACTTTCCAACATGCTGTGACACTCTAGCAGCATATGACTTTCATCAAAACAATATTTGAGTTCCAATCTAGAGAGTGTCACAGGTTCACAGCTTTCGCAGCGAGACATGATGGGGCGAGAGACAAGATGGGCGTGGCTATCGAAGGCTGACGGGTATGTCGTAGTGATACATGCTCCTTTGCAGACAATACTCACCGTGTTGAATATCTCACTGTTTGTGCGACATTCAAGAGCCTATAGAAAGAGCGATTGAATGTCAATTTCCATTCTGCCAGGAATAACTCAAGGGTACTTATACGCCCATTGTTGCGAGTGCGTAATGTTCGTCAATAAACAAGACTAACGGGTATGATGCGGTGATCGAAATGGGTATTGCGAGGGAAGTCGCATTTACATTTCTGAAAGGTTGCAAACCGTTGCGGGGTCGAGCCTGGCTGCCATTCATGAGCTTCAGAGGCGTGTTTGCTGGCCAGGTCTTGACCTCAAGCTAGCCTGTCTTCTGCCGAGAGCAATATGGAGGTCGGCGAATCTCAAATCCCCTTGGATTTCAATTGCGCGGAGCGTGGAATTTCTTCAATCAGAGGAAGTTGTGCTCAAAACAACTGAATACTTTGCCTGCTCTTCCGGGTTCAGAACACGTTTTCTTTTCGAGGACCAACTGAGACAACCCATGATCTATTATATCTGTCAGCATTAAAGATGCTGAATAGCCCATATCATAGTCCAGTCAAACTAGTATGGCGGGTTATGGGCCCGCTCTTGAGCATGGAACGTTGCGATCGGTACACTGGTAAGAGGTCGCGGATTTGCTCACCGACCTGACGATCACCTTGCCCGCTTGAGGTCCACAGCCACTGCAATTGAATATTGAATTTGAAATATTGATAATGTTCCACCTCTTGTGGAACATCGTAAACAGCTTCAATTCTGCATTCACTGGATATTTAAAAAATCCCACCTGCCGGCGTTACCTATCGATGCGCCCTGTACAGTGAACAACGCCGCATGCTCTTACCTGCTTACGATAAATTTGGTGTAGCTATTGGTTAGCTCATTTTCTTATTCCATCATCACTCATGCTTGCAAATGCCTGGATACACAGTATTGATGAAGGTACTTTCAATTGGGTTGTGCCAACCCAGCGAAGGGTATCCGCAACTTTCTGGAACCTCGTGTTATATCATCTCCAGACCACGCTTTGTTGGCTCACTTTCTGGGAGAGAGCACATCGACAATATTTTCTGGGTGTTTCCAGGCAAGCGCAACGTATCTGCCGCATGGTTAGCATTTCCATACACTCTTGATTGAAGGGCCTTACTTTGTATGACTACCTCGTGCCGCGATTTCCCCTTTACTATTGGTGAACTGGATTGATGTGTATGCAAGTGTTTTCCCAACTGTAGAATTTAGATTGTGTGAGTGTTACTTAAGTATCCTCCACTTACATTTATCGCAGTTCACAACAGCCTTCAAGACGTCTCCGACTTGTCCTCCCGAGTTGAGATATGTAACTAAGAGTTATATCAGTAAAAACTTGTGTACTAACGTGCTCCAAGCAAGCTTACCGTTGAGATCAGTAGAGACGCCTGTGGCATATAGGCCTCTAGACGCTACTGCAAGAGAGCCGCCCAAGTCAACTAGAACCCAAAGTCAGCAGCGTAAAGGCATGCTCAAAGGGTTGTTTCACCCATGCTAGCAATGGTTCCGCCATGCATGATATTGAGGCGATTCTGGATTTTTGAGTTAGTGACATATGGGATTCATGAAACCGGATGCTTGCTCACCGTATGCTCCTTTTTGACATCAAGTTCGAATTCTACACGGCCTGGTTCGGCGGCAGTGACTCTGATCTAGATAAAATAATTTCAGAAGTGATCTTAACCTCCAAGGAGTCCACTCGCAGAGATGGAGGTACTCACATTTTCGCCGAAGAGTCTGAAAGACGACTGGGATTAGCCAAATGTGTCAACAAGGGAGTCACCCATATCTTGTAGCCAGATTATGGGCTACAATCCAATAGGTAAATAAATACCACGTAAGTTGCAGACTCGGATATGTGAAAAAAGGGGAATCACCTCGGCTCAAGACCAGATTCTGCTTGAAATGATTTTAACACCTGGATTGATTAGAGAATGCCGATTAATTAATAACAACGAATACTGCTTACCGATCTGACGAATCTAAGAGCTGCCATGTTGTCAAAAGTCAATGGAACTGAACAAGAAACCGTTGTTGACTTTGGAAGATTTCGGGAGATCTGCCCCGCGAAGCGCATCACGGGAAGTCGCGACTCCTGGATTCACCCGAGGTTTTGCCGACTGAAATATGTTGTAATGGCCGCCTGCTTTACTTTGAAAAGCAGAGCACACGAGCAGCTCCAAACCATGATAAATCGATAGCAACAGCAACTCGAGATCTGAGATCTCAACACCTTCAACATGGCTGTCTCAACCCTCGCCTCGTTCGAGTACCTGGAGCAGCTCTCAGGGACCACCTTCCAGAAATTGTACCGCCAGCCGTCAACGGCGCTGGCCATCTTCAGGCGCATGCTCCCTCATCTGGGTAGGGCTTCCTTTGCGAAGAAGAGGTACAAGATTCATGCTAATTAGAAGCAGCAAAGACATTTGTCATGTCCCTTCTCTACATGACCAAACCGCTCCCCCTTACAGACCTTGATCTTTGGGTCCATCCAAATAGCCAAAAGTAATGCAACTGGTTCCCTTGTCCCCGGGCTACTGTTGACACTTCGCAGACAACGAGACGAAGCTCTATCACTACTCTCTCGACTCTATATCGTCCACATCACCGCCCGTACTCGAGATGATCCGCAGGTGGTATCGTTGACAAAAGGATTCAGGTCCTCGCTACAACTCGCTTTGACTGGGGGTGGAAACCATCAGTCTTTCGGTGTCCCCTCGAGCGACTCGGCGACGGCGGATGTGGATCTCCATTACCTCGATGAATATGCCAGGGCACAATGGGAGGGGATTTTGCATTATGTGGTGAGCAGTGTGGGCGAGGGTATGCATCAAGCCAGCCAGGGGCCAACCTCTGCCGTTAAACAACTGCTCAAAGCTGGGAGTCTTGTTACAAGCGGGGCACATTCAGGCATCACGCAGGCTGGTTTCTCGTTTCTATTGCAGGAAGTCAATGCCCAAGTCTGGACTCTTCTCCTGCTCTGGATAAAGAATGCCGAGCAAGTTGGTATTCCAGTTCTCCCCAAACCTCTCAAGCTGACCTGTTTAGATGGAAATGGACTCGGTCGATGTCCTCTCTTTTCTCTTCATGCTGGGATCCCTCGAACTGGGGCGTGCTTACAGCACTACTACTCTTTCAGAAAGTCAGAGGCAAATGCTCAAATACTTGGTGGACTTTGGACTTGTCTACATTCCTCGTTCGACACCGAATCAATTCTTCCCAACCCGATTATCCACAACCCTCACCTCCGATGCCACGGCTCTGCGAAGTGTAGCCGCTGGATTCGATGCCGTAAACACATCAGCTACAGGCACGAAGGGATTCATCATCATCGAAACGAATTATCGATTATACGCATATACTACCTCTCCCCTACAAATCGCCGTTCTCGCACTTTTCACGAAGCTCACTACTCGTTACCCAAACATGGTGGCGGGACGTATAACTCGAGAATCAATATACCGAGCCATTTCTCATGGCATCACATCCGACCAAGTCATCTCCTACCTCTCAACACACGCACATCCCCAATTACTCAAATCCTCTGCTGCACATGGAGGGGGCCCTGTTCTTCCTCCCACAGTAGTTGACCAAATTCGGCTGTGGCAGATTGAGAATGAGCGGATGAAAGCCACGTCCGGATTTCTCTTCAAGGAATTCGAGAGTCAAAAGGAGTATGATGCATGCGTGAAGTACGCAGATGCAATTGGAGTGCTCGTTTGGAAGAGCGATCCTAAGAGGATGTTCTTCGTGAGCAGAGTGGAACAATTACGGGATTACCTTAAGAGTCGTAAGACCAAGTAGGTTTCATTTTTTGAAGGAGGTAGTACCTCGGTAGTTAAATGCGCGGGTAGAAGAAGGTTTCGTGAATTATGCATAGCGCGGCGTTGGTTGGCTAGAGGTTGACATAGGGGCCTCATACGTCCATTTATAACTGCAAGGTACCAGAAAGACCATTCAAAAGTAGCCACTCACCCGATGTTCCCCATTCCAACCCAATGTGTGTTTAGTGCTCAAGGAGGGGCAACAACGGTGAACTTGTCGGTGGGAGTTCTCCGCTTTCCACGTCTGCTGGTTGTATGGAGTCTCTCGAGAAGCTCCATTTAGGATGTGGGATGCCACTCCACTTGATAACCATGGGACCCTGAACGGATGGATTTTCGGTCAGGCATGGGCTTCGGGCCGCACCTTAGTTCGACGTGTGAATCGTTCTTTGGGCTCCAACGCCGAGTATCACTACTATAACTGAGGCATAAAACCGCTGATATAAACAATTCAGTTAATGTTCTGGAAGTGATAAGAGCCCGATATTTCTTTTCTCCATTTTGGGTTCCGTTAATCCCTCTCTCTACGTCATCGATGTATCAACGACGCTCAGATCCATGTTCATTCATTTGAATCTCTTCATATTCGGCATATTTTACAACATTGTGCAATGGGTAGAAAGGATTAAAGGAGGAAATTGTGAATCTATAAAAGGAAACGGAGGATTCTGAGTGTAAGGCACATTTCGGAATGTTTCGAGAAGTGTTCCTTTGCGAATAAAACACTCACGTGAAAATGTTGTCGATGCACGTAAGGCCGCAGGTGCCCAATCGCAATCCCTGAATGAGGGGACATCCCTGCTCGATCCTCGTCACGAAGCCTGTTTGCTGGGGACAACCTCACCCATCCCATGGGCCACTCCACACCACGCCAGACCGATAAATCTCTTCAACTCCAGCCTCCTCATTTTCTCTCACGAATAAATAGCTCGATCCTCTCGTCCAGCGCACTTTCCCTCACCGACAATCTTTCGAGCGACATCTTAGCAGCGAGTGTGTGCGGGGTTAAAGCGCCACGACGCAATCCACTTCCCTCCCAGCCCCCCGACTCATTGCTCCAGATAACCCACTTTTCTGCGTTGTATAGCACCCACGACTCAGTGCGACACCTAAAAACATGTCTCGAGATCCATACCGCTCCTCAGCCGGCGATCTGGGCCGCCACGGTCGAGGCGGCGAACGATGGGATAGCGAACGCTTTGCTATGGAGCGGGATCGGGAGCGCTTCCAAGAGCGTTTCGAGGAACGTGACGCCCGGGGCCCTCCCCGCGGCGGCGGATTTGGCGGTGGTCGACCTAGGGAACGATCCGTTGATGAAGTCTATGAGCGTGATCGATGGGGCCCGCGGGGCTTCGAGGACGACAGATACGAAAGACGAGAACGAGATTATTACGACGAGCCGAGATATGAGCGCGAGAGGCCGCCATGGGAAAGAGAGAGGGAAAGGGGACCCAGTATTACGATTGAGAAGGAAAGGGAGAGGGAATACTACAGCCCCTCCCCGCCCCGACGAGCTCCCGCCAGGCCTGGTTTCTTGAGGAGACAGTCCAGCTTGGATACATTTGATCGGAAGAACACTTTGTCGAGATTTGTCGAGAGAGAAGAATACGGCCCTCCTGCACGATACAACAGAGATAGAGAGGAGATGCGCCCGCCTGCTTTAACACCTATCCCACTGCCAAAGACCAGAGCCCTACCGCCTCCACGACGATTTGCAGAGCAAGATTACTACGAGGAGATCAAGGTCGCAGAGCCTGATTTCTATGGCGATGAGGATTTCAGGGGATACCCCGAGCGCGTCCGTGAGAGAGAAATCATCCGAAGACGGCGCCGAAGCAGGAGCAAGAGCAGGAGCCGGAGTCGGAGCCGGAGCAGAGAGACCACGGTTAGCCGCAGCCGCAAGGGTACTGTGAAAGGGGGCAGCGTGAGAGCGAGCAGTCGTCACTCGAGCTCTTCGGGTGGTAGCTTTGAGACTGTCAAATCCGAGTTCCCGAAGAAGGGAAAGACCAGAATGCCCGGACGATTGGTTGATAAAAGGGCAATCATTGATTTGGGATATCCTTTTGAGGAAGAGGTAAATACTCAATTCCAAAACTTGATAATCTGGCTGACCAATTCAGGGTGAAACTGTCATTATACAGAAAGCACTTGGCCGAGAGAATATCGACGAAGTCATCAAGTTGAGCGAGGACTACAAAGTTACGAGTGAGCCATATATTTCATTTTCCATCACCTGCTACCCCTATCTTGCCCCAAACCCCCAATTTAGCCCAGCCAGTGGTTACAACTTCTCTAACAACTTATCTCTTCTTACCAGAAATCGAAAGCGTGCATGGCGGACGCTCAGTACACGGAGGCCATTCAGAAGCCGGCACTGTCGTAGAGGAACACCGAACAGAAGTCTTCACCGTCCC
>QGMK01001342.1:0-10815 GCA_007825345.1 Lachnellula suecica | reverse complement strand
ATGGAACTCATAATACCACTCCGATACCCCATCCCGCTTCCAGGTCTGTTACCCTGAGCGCTGCCGCTCCTGCTGCGCTCAGGAGCCGGCATGCCGAAGCCTCCGCGGCCAATGCGGCTCTCTCCTGCGTGGCTGGTCGGTGCTCGCAGGCCAGAAGCCCGTGAGATGCTGCCCCTGAGGTTCTCCACGTTGGACTGAGGGAACTGCGGTAGAACTGCCGGTTTATGCTCTGGGGCGGCGTTCATTTCCGCGAGCATGTCGTCGAATGCTGCAACCAAGGGAATCATCTCATCAACAGCCGTGACCAGCTTTCCCTTTTCGACTCTCTCCTCGTCCAGCAGTTGGCGGAGCTCATAGTTGTCCTGCTTGACGCTCTTAACGACTTCAGTAAGACCTTCGAGCTCTGCCTCAAGCTCCTTCGCCTTGGCGTCTCGGGCTGCTTGCTTCTCCAAATCTTCGGTGGCTTCTAGAGGGTTCTTGGGCTCGACTTTGGTCATTGTCGTGTCTCGGCCAAGCTTCAGCTCTTCGTTCTCCCTGGAGAGATCTTCGACTTGACCTTCGAGCTCTTTGACCTTCTTGTCCCAACGACGCTCGTAGCTTTTCTTCAAAGCAGCTACTTTGTTCTCATGCTTATCTTTGTACAAAGTGTGAAGTTCCCTTGAGACTCTCTCGACAGCGATCTCAACTGCTTTACCTCCACATGAACACTCCCCTGACTTAAGCTCACTGTTGTCCGAAGTTGCGGTTGATCTTCCAGTCTTCATGGCTGCCAGCTTACTTTCAGCTTCTTGGGCCATCAGTTCCGCAGCTTCCCTTCTTCTCTCGCTCTCTTCAATTCGGCCCTCGAGGTCCTCTCGTTCACGCTCGCCGTGCACGATCTCCTCTTTGACGTTCCGAAGCACGGCCTCCATCTCGCGGCCTCGTTTCTCCCACTCCTCTTTCTCGGCTGCGAGTTGCTCTTTCAAATTCCGCTCCTCTCGGATCTGTTCCATACTCTCGCCCACTCGTTTCTCTGCATCACCTACAGCTGTCTTAAGAGACTGAACCTCGGCCTCTTTTCCGCTCAGAGAAGCTTTAAGACTGCTAATTTCAGAAAGAAAGCTAGACTTCAAACTCTCCAGCTCCCTCGGTGTGATAGAAGGCATACTTCTTGGAGTCGGAGCTGGTGGAATATCAAAATCAAGAAGATTGGACATTTGGTTTCGTTTTACCGATGGTGTAGTGGATCCCCATGACAGGTCTGGCATTGTAGCGCTCTTCAGAGGGGATTGACGAGCTTGTCTGGTCGGCGATTGATAAGTGTGAGCAGAAAAGTTGTTGAACTGTTCCGTAAAATCAAGAAGGTTGGTGGTATTTCCATCGTCTCCGCTCTGTACATATCTGTTGCCCCGAGGTGTAGGAGAAGGAGATCGATTCACTGGTCGTCGAGCGGTTGCAGGAGTTTGGATTTGGGTTCTTCTTGGAGTCGGACCTAATACAGAAGGTCTCAAAGGGCTATGGCCGACTTTGGCGAACATGGTCATGTCTGGTATCGCCGAGAAGTCGCTGAAGGTGCTGATCATCGTGTCGTCCATATCAACCTGCCCATCGTAACTGTGGCTGGCGCCTACGCTGGTTGGCGCATTACTTGCACTGCTTGCAACTTCCTCATCATCGCTATCTCCATCCTCCAATATCTCGATAGCCTTCGTGAGGCCTTCATTATCTCTCAGCATATCCTCGATATTAAGGGTCTCGACGGGCGCGGGACGTTTCTCGGGCGAAACAGAAGGTTTGACGGGAAACCTCATTGGGGACGATAGTTTCCGTGGGCTTCCCATCTCGCGTGAAGTTTTTCGGGGAGATTGTATTATGGAACCGGGCGATACGCGACCCGTCAACAGCTTTCGAGGTGATGTATGTTCGCGCTCAACGGGACTCTTTGATGTCAATCGAGACACTTTGCTGGGTGAGACGTTTTCGCGGTCAATGGAATCAGAAACATTGGCGACAAAGGGCGAGCTTGGAGGTCCTTCGCTGTCACTGTCCGTAGGTGTCTGAACAGTGTAAGCTGTCACGTCGAATTCGCTGCTGGTAGTTCGCGAAGCTTCAGAGGGTGTCTTTGAATTGAGAGCCGTCTCTGCGGTGTCTGATAATGGAGCAGCCATGCCGATTGAAGATAACACTCCACGTATCATTATCTTCAGCTTATTTTCGTTTGGATGCGCGGTGCAGCGACGGTGAATTCGAATCTGGCTGTGCTGTCAAAGCTTGAGAAATTGTCGGATGTAAATCCTGCTGTCGCTTGTTTACACTTAGGTAAGCGCGTTGCGCCACAACAAACTGCCTAATCGGGTCTACATCCTGGATCTACGAGACCGAGAAGCCGCAGTATTGTATTATAGACATTACGATGCACTTATTTCCTTAGCTATTTTTATAAAGTCTCGAGAGGGTCTGTAGTCATGTTTATAATTATGTGGGTTTGTTTCGTTCTAGAAACATTGGCACAGAAAAGTGATTTTGGACCTGAGTTGGGACATTGCCAGATCATGAGTCTGTAGGTTGAGTATCTTCATTCGTGATTATTCATGTTAAGCCCATAAAGACTCATGCAAGCCATAAAAGTCATGTGTGCCATCCCACATGATGCATCCCCGCCGCGCCTTTCCAATGCTTCCATGCTACCAACCCAAACTCCAGTAGCCATCCGTCCCCAAGACCAGTTCCAACGTGCATGCATTACTTAGATGAGTTGCATGCCAATGAAACATAAATAAGGCTGACCGGATCATTATGTCCGTAGCCTTCAGATTCCGAGGTTCTGCACAGGGCTCTCCTAATGATCATGCGCTTGATGTTGTCTTAACATACTATACACGCTCTTTTGTCCTTTAGCAGCAACCTTGAGATTTGAAAACTGGGTTTCGGGCAGTCTTTTCCCGGCTTTGAGGCTTTCAAGGGCCCTGGGTTTGATTAGTTGTATGCTCGCACTTCCAAGAAATCTCACATACCACTCAACTCCAACATATTTGATACCCGCGCCTCCAACTTTCTTGATCTCCTTCTCGATTTTCGTTCCTGCCAGTCCACCACCGGATCCGAGTCCCTGAGTTCCGCTTGGTCTACCAAGAATGACATGCGTGACCTGCTTCCTTCCAAAGTGGAGCGACAACTTTCCTCCATTTTCGGAAAGGATGTGCTTCAGCTTATGATCCGAGATCAACGGGTGAGTGCTGCCGTTGATATAAATGACAAGGCCGTCAAATATACCCTTCTCCCGGTTCAGCTTCTCGTATTCTTTCAAATCATCCTCATTCTTTCTCGAAGCCATCAGCCTGTCTTCTGAATTCATAGGTCCTGTAAGATGCTTCAGCATTTGCAAGAGGAATTTGTTTCAGATAATTCATACCGCTTGCTCCTTGATTGACCATCATATCACCTACACTAACTTTCGCTCTCTGCCGGACATTTTTTGGTATTAGAGCCTTTGCATTCTCGTCCCAGTCCTCAGATCCCGCTCCAATTGTATCCGAAATCCTTTTGCCGCCAGTTCCTCCACTTTTAAATTGGTGAGATAGCTTCATGTTTCTTGATTGTCTCCATCCTGTCGAGGCACCCAGCCGATTCTCTGCTCTTTGATGACCCGTTGAAGAGGAATTCCACGCATCAAAATAGGCCGAATGCTTGGGCTGCGCCGCCGGAGGCACAGTAGACTTTGGGGGTGCCATATTGTGTCGGATTTTATGGCATCGTCGGTTTCACTTCATCATGAGGTTGGAATTGTACATGTGATGGGCTGTTATGATTTTCATTCCACGACGTCGCGGTTGCTCGGCCACTACTTACGCGCTCAAAAATCGGCACGATATCACCTGATTCCTTCTAACCGCCGAAGCAAAGCAAGATTCGAGTAACGATACACAACATCTATATCAAATTGCCTAAACTCGAATACGGCATGCACACTGCACACTGCACACTGCACACCTTCGATCCGAAGGATTTTCTCAGCCTTTGCCACTCGGTTTTCTTTCCTTGGCTGGCCGCGGTTCATCCGCCCAGTTTTACAGTTTTACAACGGACCCTCAGGGACCCCCTGTTTTCCCTCTAGCTATAAGCAACACCACAGCATACAGCATACAGCATCGATACCGATACCACCATCTGTTCCCACGCTTCAATCGTCCAGAAGCTCCGGTTATTGATCAGCATGAAGTCGTATCATCTTCAATCATAGAAGTAGGTAGCACCAGCTTCAATTATAACAACAGCGCCAGCCCTTCCAGACGCACTATGCACCCTCCCGCTCGCCTCGCAGCTCTGTGCAGCCGGTCTTGTCAGATCTGCTTCCACCGAGGCAGCTCCAACGCAAGTATGTCGTGCGTGAGAGCGATGCTCGAGCAATCTTCGTGCATTCGTGCATGTGGCGTGCGCAGCCTCCTCTCTCAGCCACCCAGAAGTCCAGTCTGGACTCCACACCTGCCCACACCTGTCCACACCTGCCCACGCATTCTACTGGCGCGCTGGCGAAGGGCGCACGCAGGGAAAGCAGCACGAAGATCCCCAGACCCCTCGTCTGGATCTTTCGTAAGCCTCTGGTTACTCCTGTATGCAGCAATAATATAAATTGAGCAGGATTTATTGTTTGGGACAGACACGACGGTTACGACGTTTCACAGATTCGTCAAGATCCAAGGCTTTCCTGCCAGCCTGCCAAGTTGGGATCACGAGAACGAGTGCAAAAACGGATACTCCCGCAACTATTCCAGAATGGGGAGCTACTTGGACTACTGTAGATTTTCTGATCCATAACTGCCCCCGCTTATAGGTTTTCTCGGCGGGGATCGTGCTCCTAGCTGGAGAATCACCGTACATTACCTCGTTTAAGTTTTTGGCGATGAGTGCCAATATGGGGAAGGATTAAGGCTATATCGGTCTTGTTGCAAACTCATCTGGAAGGGGTGGTAAGAATTTAGAAAGGGCTGCAGATTTCGTACATCGATGAATCCTCCCGAGCTCTGAGTTTGTCGCCCCCCTGCAATGCTAGATAAGTTGTACTGTCTTGAACCCTGCTTACTCCGTCGCACCAAGGATAAGATTCGATTTGGTCAAACGTCCAGGTCCCACGTCTCTTAATCCCAGCAATGAATGGCAACCTGGTGGGGAATCATGTCTCCACGTACTCTTGTACAGTCAGGAGGAAATATCTACGCCGCACGGGAGTCCGGTGATTCAATATGGCACACCTGAAGGAGATGGCTGATGACAGTTATTGTGGCCGGTGTGCCTTGTCCGAAAGTTTGGTCCTTGACGAATGAGTGGTTTGCTGTCAAGACACAAAGGCGGTGAAGACGACGCTAAAGTCAGGAGCCAACGCCATAACTTCTCATAATCAGCCCCCCGGCGCAGAGACGGGTTGGACGCCCGGGAACATAGATTACACTTTGCTCCTGTTCTTCTCAATCGGCCTGGCCCGGTCATCGAAGGCTTCCAAGATCCGCAGAAACTCGTGGACTGGCTGGCTGTTGTTGACGCTCTGCGATACTCGGCCAAGCCATCATACTCCGTACGTCTGTGTTGTACCTCCGTACACTCACGTCGGGAAGGGTTGATGTCGTGCGTTGATCTCCGGGCCCACGATTGGCTGACGGCGCCACAAAAGTCATGAAAGTCTGAGCCAAGATGGGGATCCTTGCTCGATAAAGACGGACCGTTATCCGCGCTTGCAGAGCCCGATATACTTTGATCCGCCCTATGAATTGCATGTACGGAGTAGACACAGACTTCGGTTTCGAGCACTCTATTCGCTGGTACTCGTACGTGCTGGCTTACCCGTTCTCCACCTCGCCGGATGTCATAGCAATACTCCGCGTGCATTATGGTTTGCTCGACCCCCATGCTATCGAATCCACCAGCTGCGAGGCTGCGATGCGATGCGCGGCGCGTTGAAATGCTCGGATTTGGAGTTCGACCTGTTGCTTGCGTCTAGACTGGTGTGGTGGGGTCTAGCGGGGCCGCTGCACTGCGTATAACTGCTTGGCACGGATAGGCTAAAAGCTCGACCCTAGACGCCCAAAACGGGGACGATGGAGGGGTGCCAATTGTGGTGAGGAGTCGGCTCGACGACGTGGTGCATGGTGATTGGGGTAGCTTGGTGGAAGCCATTGTTGATGCCTTTGATCGACACGGCCGTAAGCTTCTTTTGATAAGGTGATAGGATAGAAGTCTCAGATGTTTTGGTCCAGCGACCTGTTTTTCACATCGTTTGCTCCGGTGTACGCCTTTTGCTAATCAGTCTCAATCGCGCCTCGAGCTCGGAGAGAAGCTTCTTCTAGGCTTTTTTCATCGCCTCAGGCTTCCAGCTAGGACAAGCGCATGAAACAGGCTAAGAACCCATGTCCCAGCCACCTTTCTGTTGTCTCCGGATCTTCTGATGATTGGCCATGTTTGAGCTGCGCGTAGCCGCTCTGCATATGCAATGCAAGTGCTCTGGCGCACAGCAAGGACCACATGTCTCTAATAAGCTGCAGGGACCGCTGCCGGGAGTGGGAAAAGCGAGCATTGGATAACGAAACATCCCCAGGAGGGAGGCCAGGCGGTGAGGGGAAAATACGTGGGTGACCTATTGCCAATGGTCTTCAACGACGAGTAAGACAACGTGACTCGTGGCTTGGTGATAGAAGGAGAGAAAATGCCGGATCAGAACTCAAATAATTCCAACCAAAAAGCATACTCTGATCCGTCCCGGTTTGAAGCGTGGTGTCTCGGAGAGCCGCATGAGCGAGGGTATGAGCGAGGGTACAGACCGTGTCTGGATTTGCAATGCTTCCGCTTCCCGGATCACGAGCTTCAATGTGGATATCTTGATTGTTTGAAGAGAATCGTTTTCATTTCTTCTAACTTTATTTGGAGAAAACCCTGGGGCTCTGATTCGTGGCAATGACGGGGCATACTGCGATATCAGTGCTTCAGCAAGGTGAATATTCGAGAGCCACCTGGTTGGTACCATTGAAGAAAATTTGCTTTCCTGGACTTTAAAATTGCAATCTCCTTATTCGGTTATTCAGGAGGTTGGACGAGACATGAGGCTCACTGTAGGACAATCCCTGAGTTACCTTGTACAACAAATCTCGCATCCATTTACAGCTCTTTTCTACAACATTCACAGAGCTGGAAATTTAAGGATATTTCAAACGGTATGCTGTGTCAGGTTGTCATTGTCTGTTCCTTGCGTCGTGGCGTAATCTCGAGGGTTGTGCTTGCAACAAGGGATTGAAGTGTGACATATCGAGATTCTTCCCCGTGGAACATCAATAATAAGCCGAATCTGGATCAGGAAGAACAAAGGAGCTGTTTGAGATCGTTCCAGCTGAGGGAAGAACGGCTCTTCCGTTAACCAGTCTTCTTCCTCCACGAATGTCGAGGTCCTGAGTCTTGTCGTCACAAGATCCCACTCATCTCCAAGACAGTACAGACTAGAGCATCAGCATGTGTCAAGAACTTTGTTTCCGCTGGGCTTCTACGATTAGTGGCTTTGTAGGTGTATTAACAAGAATATTTAGTCTCACCCCAGCAGAAAGAGTCGAGGCACAAGATCAAAGGATTCTGAGACTGGTCATCGACCGTTAATCCCCTGATGAAATCACCACGGTGGAAATGCCGATATGGGTGGCACGAAACTCTCAAACCTTGAACTTTTACCCTTGTCTGGTTCATAAGCCTTGAAGCAGCAAACAGCTTTCGCAATTGTGGGATATCACACCTCGTTATCCTAACTGGTGCACGTTTGAATCTATGCACACGCTCAAGGCTTCCATCCGCCTTCTCTGCCAGCCGCCTGCTATGACGGCGTCAGCCCGTCCAGATTGCCAACAGTCGCTGAATCAGAACCCATCAAAGAAGACAAGAATAGTCAGTGCCCGTTGCACGGAGCCCTGCATCCACAAACAACCCCCGCACTTGCATGGTGGGGTGGAAAATGAAGCCTGAAGCCTGCCAGTGCATTTGCATCCCTATCAAGGCCTGTAGATTTCTGAGGGTGTTGTAGGGGTGCGCATAAGCCTGTCCCACCACGAATCTTTGTAAATACTCTTCGAAGTTGGTTCGCCGCTCTGATACACCAGTTCGGCTGCGTTGTCCAAAATCACCGGAAGTTCGGTATGAAGGCATGCCAAGGATGTTGACCTTTTTGGGGAAGCTGACAATTGTTTCTATCTTCGTAGAGATTGTGCGTTAGAAGAGAAGACCCTAACATATTCCATTCCAGAAAAGGTCCCGAGTCCGGCAGAGCCCTTCATAACCTATGTATGTCCACAGACGAGCGGTTACCCAGTCCGACGGTCAAGCCAGAGCTGCATCATCTGCTGCACATCATCTAGAGTTATTTTTTGCCTCCCTTCTTGCCTGTGAGACGGCCCCTTCCACATCAGCGCAGATTCCCATCATTGTATCCAGTTCCTGCACTCGGGAAACTTGCGAGCAAAGGCTTAGTCCGCGTGCATACCATGGATCAAAAAACCTTCTGCACAGTGCGGCAGCGAGAAGGCAATCGGAGAATTTCTACAACCGACCTATTGTCCGGCTTGTGCTCTGTGCATTGCCTCCAGGCTTGATCGCTGTGAGTTACTGCAGCTGCAACTGTAGTGCGTCTGCGAGAAGATCCCTCGTGCATTACTACCGTACCCTCGTCTTGGTCGCCAATCCCAAGTTCAGGACACCCGTCCAGTACTCCCTACCCCAAATCTTGTGCGTGGAGAGGATGCACAAAGCAGGCACATTGACGACATAGTGCCAGAAGGGGTCAGCTCCCCACGAGCGTTGGTTAGATCACTGGACTAGATGGAAAGGGACCGTCAGCGAGATCGCATTGCAGAAGGAGGCTTATGCAAAATCTCCTCAGTGCCGGAGAGACACTTGCGATTGCCGGGCGGCGCAATCGATCTCCAGATTTGACGACCACTTGATAGTTGACTACTTTGCAATTAATTACAGCCTTGATTTTGAAGGCCTCTTTGAGAACTACGGATAAACGGATTGAACGTCGAGACGAGAATAGTAATAGCGGTTAACGAGGAAGTTAAACACCATTATTCAGAGGCCATCGGGTTAATCGAGCAATCGCTATCCGCTATCAACTCCTCATCGGCGTCAGGCTGAATGGGGAGCAGATCCGCGTTGGCTAGAACACCTTTGCAGGCTTCGTTACCGGCGCCTCCCACTCCCAACCACTCCTCCAGGTCACCGCTGACACAGCTTTTCCCTTCTGGAATTGGCGCGGAAGATTTCCCAAACATACCGCATCCTCTTCAATTTGCCCAAGCGCGGTGCTGCGCAGAAGTTTCAGACAAAGAGCAACTGAGATTTGAGAAACATCCTGACGTCCAGAGATCAGAGATCAGAGATCAGACCAGACGTCCAAACAACCGCCGGGCTGATCTGATAGGAGCAGTTTGCGACGCCTTGCCATTGCCCAGGCCTAGGGAAAATATGGGTTTTATGTGCTGTCAGGATAGGCCTGCTACTGCCAGCCCCCTCCCTTGGAAGGCGTGTGGATCGCGGCGGGGCGCTCAGCGACTAGATGATTAACGTTAGGCGTCGATTTTAGCAGCTACAGGTTTTTGACAGGGTGTGCAAAGAGCACGCTACGACACGACCCTCCAGGGCCTCTGCTGAGCATCTCCCCACTTTTTGGCGATTCACAAGCTTTGCAGCTCAGCACAGAGCACAGAGCACGATACCGTAGACCGTAGACCGTAGACCGTAGCTCCAGCCATCCATCCACATTGTTGCAATGCTGGCCATTCTCACCTACCTCGGATCACGTTACAGTACATCCGCCTGCACAGGACAGCCTCCCTCGCACACGGGCCAGTCCACCTCGTGCTGTACTGCTGTACTTTACTGTACCTTACCTTACCTTACCTACTTTACTTTGCCGTTGCGCGAGACCGGACGGCTTGAGGGAGCGCCTCCAGCGGCACCGCTATCCGCACTACAGAGTTTCTCTGGGCGAAGAAAAGAGGTCGAGCTAGGATCCGCGGTTCGGCCAGTCAGTTTCACCCGCTCTGGCCCCTCCCCCTGTTCCTCTTGTTTCCCTGTCCCTCCAGTGCGGGCGCCTCGTCTAGCAGCAGCAGCAGCAGCCAGGGCCTACAAGGCTAGCGCTAGCAAGGGGCAAGAATTGGCGCGAACGCTCGGCTTGCGAGGAAATCGAGAAAGCTGAGGAGAGTTACGAAGTAGCAGGCCGGCAGGCGTGGGAGCAGCGTTCGGTTTTCCCACTTCCCTAGCTTTTAGTCCCACCCTCCCTGGCTCCCCCTCCCCGCCCCTCCCTGAGTGCCACTGTACGGAGATACTCGTAGTTCGCGTTTTTTGCTGTTGTAGTTGTTGTTGTTGTTGTTGTTGGGACTACTCGGAGTATTGTACTAGCAGAGGAAACAGAGCAGCAAGTGAGCTTGTTGGCAAGCCTGAGCGTAAACTTGACTTTGAGCTTGGCCCGGCCTAGAAACTACAGAGTTGAGTTGGCCAACTACTGGGACTCTCTGTTATCATCCCAGCCACCATCAGCCAGTGCTGGAGCTGGAGCTGGAGCTGGAGCTGAGCGCGAAACAGCCCTAGACAACAATGACCCCCCCCAGCGACCTGCCAGCCTTTTGCTCTGTTTTACCCTCTGTGTCCCTCCGCCCAGTCCCCAGCGCTCCCCCCTAACCCTCAACCTCCGGTCCCCCTCGCTACTTGCTACTCGTCTAAACCCACGCCTCTGAGTGGTTATCTCGGTCCTAGCTACACTCCTTCCTTCTCCTCCACCACTACTACCTCTGATCCCAACCTCCTCCTCCC
>QGMK01001341.1:0-10818 GCA_007825345.1 Lachnellula suecica | reverse complement strand
AAATTAAAAGCAGTTTAAGCGATAAGCAAGGGTAATTATAGTGTCCCGTGATTTGCAATATTGAATTTCGCTTAATTTCGCTTCTAGGGCCTTACAGGGCATATACCTTGTATTCTTTATATTTATAACCGCGGCCTTCGTACTTGCACGGGAGTGTTTTGATATTGTTTCGGATTTTCAAGGTCGGCAAGCGCGACTGACCCCTGCGCTCTCCGGACGACATCTCGAAACGGCCATCACCGTATCCCTCGATCAGTAAGATCTCCTCGCTGCATCTTGGAGACGAGATGAAGGGTGTGTTGCTGTCTGATCGCCATCTGAAGTAAAGTTATTTCTCGGTCTGATCCCCCGAAAATAAGCTATTATTACTTGGCCAAGTACATATTGTTCATCTCCGTCCGATATCTTTGTTGTTCTCTCCTTCCCCACGTTCACTTTCTCTTGCTCTTGCTCTAACTACGATCTGTGATCGGTACCATTCGTTATTTCCTCCAGTTTCATTTCAAATCACCTAGGCTTGACGTCTATTCCATTCTTTCGAGCACTGCACATTATTCCACCAAGTTCAAAACCCCCACATCACCAGTAATCAAACTCGAAACACCTTCAAAATGCACGCCTCAAGCCTCATCGCCATCCTCCTCGCAGCCGCAGCAGTAGCAGTCCCCTTCCCCTCCGTCACCGTCTCCCAAGACCACTACGAAGTCCTGCGCCTCCGCGCCTCCACCACCGTCGACCCCACCGCCGTCACAGGCACAACCTGCACCGACACCACCACGTACGCCTCCCCCCATCTCTCCCCTTAAATTCTACTAACACACTCCAGCAACATCGTCTTCCACGACCAAAATGTGGCTGAACTAGCAATCTGCGGCGGCATCGCAGGAGCCATCACTAAATGTGGCGGCGCACCGACTTCTACGACCGGCTCGAGTGGAAGCGCGCTGTTTCAGTTGAATGCCGTGACGGCGGGCGCGACGATTAATGTTAGTAAGGGCCGCTGGGAGGGCTGTGTCCGGGCTGCGAGAGCCGTGTGTCCTACGGGCTCGTTCAGCAGTACGTGTGTTGGGGGTGCGTCGACGGGGGATGTTGCGTTCACTCTGGATGCGCAGTGAGGACTTGTGGGAAGGACGGCAAAAGCGGAGAGTTTTTAAGCTGTATATATATGGATGGAGATTTTGGGGTGAGAAGGAGCTTTTTGTGGTGATCTTTGGGGGGATTGTGGAGAGATATCACGCAAGTCTGTATGACTTATAGATGCATGGAGATTGCTAAGTAAAATCAAATGTTTAAGCATACCATGTCTTTGTTCCGACTTAAGTCATGTTGCAGCTTTCAGCAAAGCTCCGATCAATTCAGTACCGCTCTTGGCCCCAACGACAATTGAGCACCGAAGAAACAGGGTTCATGAGCAAAACACTTCTATCGGAACCCGGACGTTTGTTCTCATATGGGAAGCGTGATAAATTAAGGCATGGTTTTGTACTTTCTGGCATAACATGACTAATTTTTGAATTGTTTAGCTGTGAGTAGGCATAGAGACATCTGCTGCCTTAGAAATGGCATCCTCGCTTCTCCATAAGCTTGTCACGGTCTTCAGCTGGGTGTAAAATTGAAGTCCCGGCTTTCCGTAGAAATAGCTTGCTCCGCCGCCTGCAATACTCTTCTTATTTCCCGTGAACGAGAACATTGGAAGGGGGACTGGGATCGGAACATTAATTCCAACCTGTCCAGCTTCGATGTTCTTTTGAAACGCACCGGCAGTGGCGCCAGATCTGGTGAAGATAGCCACTCCGTTTCCGTACTCGTTGGCGTTGATAAGATCAACAGCGCTATCTAGGGAATCAACGTTCAAGCAGACCAAGACTGGGCCGAAGATCTCTTCCGTGTAGCACTTCATGTGAGGCTTCACGTTGGTGATGATGGTTGGGCCAACCCAATTTCCGTTTGGGTACTTGTCGGGCTTGTATCCACGGCCATCTAACAGGATAGTTGCACCTTCTTCCTCGGCACTTGCAATAAGTGCTTCAATTCTCTCCTTGCTCTGGGGCGAAATTACTGGTCCCAAATCGGCACCTTCCTCAAAGCCTCCATTAACCTTCAATGCCTTGGCAGTCTCAGCCAGCTCTGGAAGCCACTCCTTTGTCTCGCCAACCATGACCAAGGTGCTGAGAGCCATGCATCTCTGGCCAGCGGCACCGAAAGCTGCACCAACAATAGAGTTGAGGGCGTGTTGCTTGTTGGCATCTGGGAGGATTGCGGCGTGGTTCTTCGCGCCCAGGTTGGCCTGGACACGCTTACCATTGGCTGATCCCCGAGTAAAGATGTACTCTCCAGCACGGTTGCTTCCAACAAAGCTGATCGCCTTGATGGCTGGGTCATCGATGATGAAATCGACAGTCTTGGCTGAGCCGTGAATAACGTTGAGAACTCCTGGAGGCATTCCTGCCTTTTGAGCAAGCTCGGCCAGGATCATTGCGGCACCTGGATCCCGCTCAGATGGCTTGAGAATGAGGCAGTTTCCGGTAGCGGTGGCAATGGGGATTGACCATAGAGGAATCATAGCAGGGAAGTCTGGGACAGTGTTAGCTTGACTAAGTGAAATAATCCATTCGGCCTACTGAAAGGGCAGATAGCAGCTACAACACCCAATGGCTCTCTGTAGCTTCTAGTTTCCATATCCTTAGCGACTTCCAAGACTTCTCCCATCATTTGTTGGGGGATATTGCAGGCTCCTTCGGCAACCTGTAGACCGCGGAGTACATCTCCTTTGGCATCTTCGCAAACATCAGCTAGATTCCACGATATCCAATTCATAACATACCCGCAAATATCTTGCCCTGCTCCAGAGTGATGCTAGCAGCCAATCTGTCCCAATTGTCCCTAACCAGCTGGGTAAACTTGAACATGATCTGCTGCCTTGCCATCACACTGGTAGCCTTCCATCCTGGAAAGGCCTTTTGGGCGCTCTCCACCGCAGCCTTGAGCTCCGCATCTGTGCTCTGCGGTACCCTTGTGACGAGGTTATTCGTAGCGGGGTCGTGCAATTCGATAAACTGAGTAGCTTCCGACTTCACGAACTCGTTGTTGATGAAGTAGGGGGTGTCTTGCACATCTTGGATCTTCTCGTGCGAGGTAGGGTAGTTTTCGGCATTGAAGGCTAGAGCTGCGGTTGGCTTTAGGTGCTGAGATGTGGCGTGCAGTCGGCGAGCAGCTATCTTGGAGTTCTCTGCTGAGGAGGGCATTCTGAATGCGGGGGTGGTGCGCGCTGTTCTTCCTGCCAAAGCAGGAATGCTTCTGGTAAAAGCTCGACGCATCTCTGGAGTTCAATTATCTGGGACTGCAGAGTGAAGCTATGCAAGGGGCATGCTTCTCCAGGAAAAGATTTAAGGCCTTAGAGAGTGGGATCAGAGAAGGGGAGCTCTGACGCGTTGAGCCGAGCTATTGCTCGGATGGCGGGGACAAAGCCGCCGGTATCGCTGGATCAAATACAGGGGGTGTAGCTAGAGGGATTCTTTTGTGCGGAGCAAGGGACATACACTTTAATGAATGAATAATGTTCTTGACCTTGAGAAGAGAAGTCATGAAATGTATCTAAGTCCAATAAGCAAAGTTTATTGTAAAGCTGGAAGTTTATATACATGTGTCCAACCTTCCATTCTCAAGCCCTAGATCCCACCTTCAAACAGCCGAGTATACTCCGCTCTGCTCTCTAATCCTTTTCAAGTCGTTCCACTAAAATCCAGGCTGCTTTGCACCATGAATATCGTGGAGCTTCCTAATGACATATTTCTCTTAATAATTGCTTATTTATGCCCTTCCGATCTCATCCTGTGTCGTCGTGTGTCAAAGCAATTCAAGACTGCATTCTCCGAACCGGCTTTGAATGCCTCCCTCCTCAGGTTCCATTATCCAAGAGTACGAGAACTTCGAAATGTGGATGAAGCAGACTCAGTCGACTGGTCACAAGCATTCAAGCGAGTTGCTGCCAGATATCATCACTTAAAATCTGGAAGGCCACAAAGGATTGAGAAATACACCCTGGGGAAATCGTTCGTTGTCCCAACGTGGGCGAGGAACTATCCGGTTGCCCCTTGGCAGCGTCATTTGCAATTTGAAGAGAAATCCGCATCTTTCCATTATCCTGATACTTTGTGGACATATGATGAAGGATTGCTGGTGTTTCCACATGCTGAGCGGTGCAAATATACTCTTTACGATCTCAATACCGGGACTATCGGAGACGCCGACATCAGCTCGGAGACTAAGATTGTCAGGAGGATTAGGTTGAAAGAGAAAGTTCTCGTTGTAGAGTGGTGCGAGCCGGAATCTTATCATCAACTGAATGAGAACGAGAGAGTTCACAGGCATTTTGCTACGGCATATGATATTGTTCAGGAAGGTAAACATGGGCAGTGGCGAACAGTATTCAGGTCCGTATCATTTTTCTGGATTTCGATCTAGGCTGACAATCTAGAAATGAGTGGAAGATACATTTTCTGGGAATGCCCTTGAATTCCCAAGACCGTTTCTACAGTTCGCATACCAATACCCATTATGCAATGTATCTCTGGCAACCAAATCGCCGCGCGTGGGGTGAAGACGACCCAATTGAGGGGTTGGCAATCTGGGATATCTCATCTCCTTCAACTTATCGCCCCTCTGAAGATCCAACCGGCGTAGGGAAGCCATCAGAAGAGCTCGAAGGCGCCAAAATTCTCAGGCGCTTCTCATTTTCTGATCTCGGTTTCTACAGAATAAGGCAACGGTCAAGTCCTATTCTTCGAGGTCTGGAATTGGATGAAAATCATGTGTATTTTATTGAGGAGGATCACAGGTGGATTGTGGGGTCTCAGGCAAGCGATACGCACCCAAGATTGCACAAAGTTAAGACCACCGGAATTCCCTTCTTTACCGGACCTTTCTGGCAGGATGAGTGCGGAGCCGATGGAGATGTTAATCTTTCTTTTTGCCAACGCGCCACCGATACGAGAGCGCCAAATATCGCACCATGTTGGCGACATGAGGTTCGTAGAGTCAAGCCATCCTGCTTCTTTTACGGTATCAAGCTGACCCAGACAGGAATTCCCATACCTTACAATTACCGAGGCAATGGATGTAGAAGCAGGCGTTACATTCAGCGCACGCCACTGCTTTATGCTCGAAACTATATCAATCAACGTGAAGCCCAAAGTACATATGACGGGGCCCGGCTACGAAATATCTTTGCGGGACGACTTGTGGCAACAACTACTCAGCAAAGGTAAGATATGTGGGGACGAGAGATGGCTTGTTGGGGAGAATGTACATGATGAAGTCGTGATTCTTCACTTCGAAAAGGCTGTTCCGGACACGACATAAAAAAGCTTTGTCTTTGTTCGGTCGAGGCAGGATTCTAGCAGCCATTAAACTGGACCCTGATGATTCTGCCATATTCACTTCGGGGTTCTCGAATTAACTCGTATCTCACCGAAAAAGGTAGTCCAGCGAATGCAGCCTGATAGCTTACAATCTCTCCACAGCGAGCAAACAACAATGATAAGTTACTCCAAATCTATTTATGCCATGGAACCTCAAATAAAGTTGTCTTCTCTGTTGAAAGCGGACGAATATCGGTCGAGAGAGAGAGAACGAAATGTACTTCGGCGTTTGAAATCCTTAGGCTGCAACCCGCATGAGACTTTCTTATAACCTCATCCAAATTCGCATACGACGAATAATTACGGTATTGCAAAGCCAATTTCTAGATTACCAGTTCGCCTTAGGTTTCTTATTTCCCAATACTTCTGTCAGATCCAGCGTCACGTGTAGCACTAAGCAGCCAATCGTTTACACATAATTCACCGGCGTCTGCCTATTTCTTTTCCTCAGACGCATATATAATCGACACATTGCTCAAAAACAACCCGATCGTCAACTTCACCGAGTATGTCCTACAACAATACCCTGGGGGCGAGAGAGCAGCTTCAATTGCAAGCTATGATGCACGCTCGCCAGTCGCTTTTCCAGAAGCTGCAACAGCAACAGAGAGAGCGACAACAGACTGGCGAGAATTCTACGCAACAGCCGCGTCAATTAATACAACTTATGACCTCTCAGGTGGGCCCAGCATCCTACGACGACCTCCCTCTTCTCGAACCTGATGATCTAGGCTACGTCGGACCCAAACCCGCCATCGTTGAATCCTTTGAGGCTGCGTGTAAAGCTGGACCCTTCTCTACCGTCCAGTCCATCGTTTCAAATAAGAAATGGACTCCAATTTTCCTCCACAATGGCCTTACTATCGCACTCAGCGCTGGAAACATATCGGTTGCACGTTATCTCCTCTCTGTTGGCACACCTATAGCTCGCCAGACCCCAGTCAAAATACTTGAAAGATCTTCTGACGAGCAAATCCCTCTATTTGAGCTCCTGGTTGAGTTTGGCTGGACTCCCAATACCCCTGGTATTTTCGGTGACGTTTTACTTCGTCGAGTAGTCACCAACTTACCGCTGCTCCGCTGGTTTCTTGCCAGTGGTGCAAATCCCAATTTGGGCAAGCAGCCGTACACATCGGATTGTTATGGCCAGCCTGACACTAAGTCATGTTCGGCGCTCGAGGCTGCTGCAGCTGAAGCCGACGAGGAAGCTGTGCGTCTGCTCTTGGACGCGGGCGCGAGGATACAAAATGGCGTACCCTTGCACCGTGCAGCAGGTGCAATGCCTCCAGGGGCAAACCTGCATACCGAGCTAGTGACCCCCAGCGAGGAGTTTGATGCCGGCAGGATCCCAATCATGAAGCTACTTGAAGAGCGCGGGGCAGATATTAACCAGAAGGAGGAAACCCGTCACATGGTAGCATGGTATCCAGTTGTTTATGCGGTGATGGCAGGGGCCAAAGCGAGAGTAAAGTGGTTGATTGAGCAAGGAGCGGACTTAGAAGCTAAGGGGGCTTTCGGTTCAGCAGTGGAATATGCGCGGTTAGGGGAAGTGATGAGATGAGAGAATTGATAGAAGAGGGTGTAAAGGCTAAGAGGTGGCTCAAACCTCATGAATAAGAAAATGAAAACGTCGAAACATTATCCACAGCCCAGATATTTGAGAGTTTAGCTAGGGATTCGAACCCTCGTTATAATGATGAAAACAGGATATCTTAACCACTTGACGACGAGGCTTTTCGGTCAGAATTGTACCGTCGAAGTTTTTTCCAGGACATTAACTCCAATGCTGCAACCGATCAAGTGTACCTACAGCTCGAGGTGAATCTTCACCCAAAAATATTTGAACCATCGCCCGGCCCCATACCGGCATAACGACAAAACTCTTACCTGTATATACCCAAATAAGCAAAAAGTTCTCACAAACTAACCAATAGGTCGTAGGTCCGCAATGACATTAAAGCTATCGAGCCACGGTTGCATAAATTGCAAGGCAAAGAGAGGAGGATGCGAGTCAAATGGTTGCAGTTCGGCAAAATGGAGGAGAAAAGTGGTTGCAAAGCGGCAGAATGGAGCTGGTGGAGGAGAATGAAATTTGGCGACTGGATTCCCCCTTCTCGTAGGGTGCGAGATCTTATGCATCGGCATGGGCATCGGACCCTTCGGATAAAAACCTGACCCTTCAACAACTGGGCTCGGGTTCTCTTCCCCCGTCGCGGGGGTTAGAGTTTTGCATTTTTTGGTGTTGTTTTTTTTTGGTTTGTTGTTGTTTTGGGGGCTGCCCCTTTTTGCTAAGCGAGGGAGGGTATGCGCGGGAGTACCACCAAAATTCCTACGTTCTCTCACAGCATATAGCTCGTTGTCTCATCAGTATTAATCTGCCAAGTAGGTGGACCTTTTTCTGTTCCTCATATTATTTCTATACGTATCCATATATTTTCAGATCCAATACCTCAAACCATACGTCATATATAGCACATTTTACAGCCTCGCCTTCCCCTGATCCAGCTCCTCCTTAGCCATCTCCCTCAAAACCCTCTTCAAAATCTTCCCACTAGCATTCTTCGGAATCGCCTCCACAAACCTCACACCACCCGTCAACTCCTTAAACCTCGCCAGCCTCTGCCCACAATGCTTCTTCACAGCCGCCTCATCCAGCCCCTCACTCTCGGTCCCCGGCTTCTTCACCACATACGCCCTTGGATGCTCATCAGAATTCCCTGGTAGCTTAACCCCAATCACACCCGCATCAATAATCAAAGGATGCTGCAGCAGCTCCGTCTCCAGCTCCGGCGGCGCAACCTGGAAGCCGCGCACCTTAATCAGCTCCTTCTTGCGGTCCACCACATACCACTTCCTGCTCTGCTCATCGCAGTACACGATATCGCCCGTCTTGAAAAAGCCATCGCTGTCAAAGGACTCAGCGTTCGCGGCGGCGTTTTCGAAGTAGCCAGAGATGACAATGGGCCCGCGCACGCACATCTCGCCGCGCGTGTCGTAGGCTGAGATGTCGCGCCCGGCGTCGTCGACGATCTTCACGTCGCAGCCGGGCATGGGACGGCCTACACTACCCGTGGTGTCGTCTTCGGGGTAGTAGAACTGCGTTGCGATACAACTCATTTCCGTCATGCCCCAGACCTGCGTGACTCTGGCGTCTGGGGCAAGCAGTTCTCTGATTCTCGCCTGGGACTCTTTTCCAAGTGGCGCGGCGCCGCAGCTGAGGTGTTTGATGCTCTTGAGTGAGTATTTTTTGTTCAAGGGGGACATGATGATTGCGATTACTATGGGCGGGACGATGCCTACGTCGTTGAGATTGTATTTCTCGATGTTAGCTAGGAAGGGCTCGAGCTCGAAGCGTCTCATGACGACGGAGATGTGGCCGCCTCTTAGAGTTGTTGTGTGAGCCACTTTGTTTCGGTCAGTTTTTCCCTGGATAGAAAAGACCTATAGAAGGCAAACTTACCGGGCACAGCGGCTGCGTGGAACATCGGTAGCGCGTGGAGACGTCTTACTTGATACGGCTTCGGCTTCACCTCATGCACAAGCGTATGCTGTGAGATAAAATTATAATGCGAAAGAACCGCAGCTTTAGGCAAGCCGGTAGTGCCACTGCTAAACAACCTCGCCGCCGTAGTGCTTTTGCAAGTCTTCTCATCATCAAACCTCTCCCAATCTTTCTCGCCATGGCTTAGCAATGCTGTCCAAGACCTGAATCCGGAAGGGATAGGCTGGCCGAGCACATCGAAGATCCAGATTTTGGATTGGGGGATGTTGCATTGCTTGGCGGCTGCGAGTGCATTTGAAAGCATTTCTGGCTCCGTGATGAAGAATTTTGCGCGGGCGGTTTTGATGTGGTGGACGAGCTCGAATTCTGTGTAAGAGGGGTTTGTCCCGGCAAATACACCGCCAGCGGCGATGATACCGAGGAAAACCATTGAGTAATTGATCTGGGCCAGCCATCAGAAAGTATTCTATTTTTGGAAGAATGATCCTACATCATTGAAAGAGTGAAGACAGACACAGTCTCCCTTCTTCAGTCCCGCGGCTTGGAATCCAGCTACAAGCTTGCGGACAATAATACGAGCTTGATTCAAAGAAATAGACCTTGAGGGGTCTTTTGCATCTATATAAATCTAAACATAGGTTAGTAATACTTCAACTAAAATGCAGGACTTTGAATTGAGAAACCTCAACTCACAGGCTCATCTTGGTCATACTTGGGATCATCGAAGATCCATGAAGGTATATCTTCAGTCGGAATAGGAACCGATTCTTCAGCCGCAAAGAACACCATTATGTGTAGTCGAAAGTTGATTTGCTCCGTTCGAATCACGGTATGGGGAATCTGGGGAAGGGGGGCTAATATACTTTAGCTTTGTTGGAATGCGGGGGTTGTATATCCGAGGGGTTTCGGGTTGTTGCAGCTTCGCTGTTGTGCAAGTCTTTGCGTAACTTTACACCAAAAGTTACTCGAAATGATAAGAGAAAGTAACACGAACAGAAAATAAATAGACAAAGATAAACATGTCAGCTTAGACCCAACAGCTTGGGAGGGGTTGATGCGGCGTAGGCCAGAAGCTTTGACCTTATTGGCTCCGTCGTAAATGCTGATCCAGATTAAGCGAATGAGAAGCCTCTGCTCGGCTGAGCCCAACAAACCTTGGTATTATCCCGGCTGTGTCGGAGTTTTGAGCCGGCTTACAGTTATTATAACGTAGTTCTGTGAAGATTTTGAAATATGAGTGTTCGTATTGTATATACCCTTAGTTAAAAAAACTCCTGGATTCGTCTGCCGTTGTCTTGTGATATAGTATAACCCTCTATTCAATATATTTCTCGGAGTAAAGACGGCGGTAGATCTCATTTAGAAGTGATATCTTATCTGACCTGGTTAGTCTTTCTTTTGAGTTGAGTCCTGCCTTTCTCCATGTGCGAGTAGGCTTTTCCCTGCTTTCAAATCCTTTGAGCATCTTTCAAATGTGGGCAACTCTATTGATTCTTGAACATGGAATCATGGAACGACAAAAAAGATATAGTGAAAACGGAGCGGATAATAGATGTTGATTACTGAAGCGATGATACTATAACTCATCCTTCTTCCTTCTTTCCTCTTTCACAGCCTCCTTTTCCTCCTCCCACATCCTCTTCTTAGGATTCCCTTGCGATTCCGCCGAGTCATCTTCCTCTTCCTCTCGCCTCAGCCCTTCTCCCACTTGCAGCTGATTACTTCCATCAATAATTCTCCCCACCTGCTCCGACACACTTCCCGGTTGCCCCTGAGATCCCGGCGGACCTTTCTGCATCGGCGCGCCCCTCCCTCCCCCACCAACATTAATTTGCGGCGGCGGCGCCCTGGCATTCGACGGCACCGAGATCCTCCCGCAGACTTATGCGAGACAGT
>QGMK01001340.1:0-10825 GCA_007825345.1 Lachnellula suecica | reverse complement strand
ACACGCGGTAATTCCTTTCCACCATCCCCAGCACCTCCTTGCTGCCCAGCCAACTCGCCCGCATAGTGCGGTTCCCGCGCACAAAGCAGACGCGCAGCATGCCGTCCCACTCGTCCCAGCTCACGCCCGGCCGCTCGCTCCCTGTCTTCGGCTCAATGCGCACGACGCTAGATTCGACCTGCGGCGGCGGCCGGAAGTTGTTCTTGCCCACCTTCATGACGTGTGTGATGCGCGCCCACAGCTGCGCGTTCACGCTGAGGCGGCAGTACAAGGGGTCACCTGGGCGCGCTGTCAGGCGCAGCGCGAATTCGCGCTGGAACATGAGGATGGAGGTGCGGGGCGGGTTGGGCATTGCGAGGAGTTTAAAAACTAAGGGACTGGAAATCTATTTACTTTGTCAGCCGTGCTCTTGCTTCAGCGAACAGAAAAGGGGGAGGAATAGAACGGACCTGGTAAGGCGTATTGCTGATACAAACATCGCACTGCGGTAAATCCATCTTAATGACATCTCCAAGCAGCACCTCGAGGCGTTTCTGCTCCGGGCGTCCTTGTACACGCTTTGTGACCTCGGCCGCCATTCGGGGATCTAGCTCTACCGCAATAACCTTCGCGCCCTTCTCCAGAATCTTGACCGTCAAGTTTCCTGTTCCAGGTCCGATTTCCAGCACTCGATCAGAAGGTTTTAGGAATGCTTTGGCGACGATGGCTTCTGCGACGCCGGGGTTCTTCAGGATATGCTGGCCTACGTTGGTGTTGAATTTGAAAACATTGTTGGTGGAGGTTTGGGCTTTGGCGTATGGGGATGAAGAGGAGCCCGCGCTGTTGCGCTTGTTTTGCTTGAGTTTGCCCATGATTACGGTGTTAAAGGTGCTCGACGTGGTGATATGGTGCAGTTTAGGTGGGCTCGAGGTGGGATGAACTTTTTTGTGCTGGTTATCTTAGCGTAAACAGGGGTCTAAGGTTATCGAGAATGTCACGTGCCGGGGCCCCTCCTTACTGTTCAGATGAAAGCAACTTCTTTTTAATTATGTTAGAACTTTGGATATTGGAGGCAACAGCGTTCATGTTTGATCTGTCTCGCCCAAGAAATTACAACATGAAACATTCGTCAATTTTGACTCACTGGAATTTGCAATGTATTGATTGAAGCTCGTTTTTCATTATTTCATTACCATTAACAAATGTTTTATGCTTCGCCGTCCTGCCTAAATGCCAACTTTTGTGATGCTCCTTGCCGTAGTGATAAATCCACCGTCTATTCAACATTCTGACTCTTCCATTTAAGCACATGGAACAACGTAAAGACCAATTGGCAGCGGTGCACTGTCTTGGAAGTAGTCCAACTCGACATTGCCCACACTGGAACCAGATATTGTGATTGGTGTCTTGCTTCCGCACGGGAAAGTGGCAATGGTGTAGTTGTTGCCTGGGATGATCTCCGTCTTGCCGTAATCGGTTGCAACGGCTGGTGTGCTGTTGAACGTTGTGGTAGCAGAGGCAACTCCCGAGAGCAGCGCAAAATCAAGTCCTCCATTCTCGCCTTCTTCCTCCTCAAGTCCTGAAAAGTAGTACTTGCCTGCTGAAGGATCAAGCTCGGAGGCGTAGGGGAACAGGAAGAGCAAGGAGCAGGTGCCAGTGTAGGGTGCTGATGTGGGAATGTCGAAGTTGAAAAGCGTTGTGTTGATGGGAGAAATGTATGCCTTGAAAGAGTTTCCAAACGCGGTGTTTGGGCTCTGGTTTGAGGTGGGGACGATCAGATGGGGATACTGGAACGTGCCTGCTGAGATGTCGGTTGGGCAAGCTGCCGATGAAGAGGCTGTGGATGTGGCAGTTGCAGTCGAAGCGGTGCTTGATACATTTGCGGTGGTAGTAGCGGCTTGAATAACTTGAGATGAGTATGGAGTAGACGTCGAAGATGCTGTGTCCGTGGTAGTTGGACGACCAAGACCAGAACATCCAAATCCCCCAGCTTGTAGCTCAATGGCTTGGCATCCAGTCGAGTTCGCTTTGGTGCTGCTGTAGATATTGTAGCTGCCATCTTGACCAGGACCAGAAGCCGAACACGCAAGCCAGCTTGAGCTGCTTTCGTCATGCAGAATCTGGAAATTGTCCGAGAACATGAATTTTGAGCCAGGCAAGCCCTGGGTACACTGGAGCTGGGAGGTCGTCGATGAGATCAAGCAGGTATGGTTCAAGGAGTCCGTCAAGGTACCGTTGTCCATCAAGAACACTCCCTGAGGGAAGGATCCTCCGACTCTGGGCTCACCAATAGTGTCCTGACCAACGCTGCCGTTGACTGGACCTGTGGCGGAGATGGAAAAGGTGCATGCCGGGCTGGCTTGACGATTTATGACACCAGCTGAGGCTTGCAGCGCCGTGAGAAGAATAGTGACCGCGGAGAGAGGTCGAGACATGGTGAAGAAGGTTCACTGGGTAATGGCAGATGGAGAGTATGAGGGGACTTAAAGGTTCTACAGATGGTCAGATATTGAAAACAGTTGGGTTAGAAGACCTCGGTGGCTTACGAGTCGGTAGAGAAGAGCTAAATCCGGACGCAACGACCTGGGAAGGTTGGGTAAATCCTGAATCCTTGCGATGAAAGTCGAAAATCCTGAATCCTTTCGATGAGAGTCGAAACTTCGTTTGAACTTGGTGCTGGTAATTAATTGATCTGAAGATGGGCTGGAGGAGAAAGCCGTCTTTAAGTTAAATGATACTGGTGGTACTCATAAAATAAGGAAAGAAGTGCCCCTGATCAAACATTTCAAAGAGAAGGCAGCTGCGATCTCAACAACAGACATGGATAAACATCGTCATCTGTGCAGCAATGCGGACAGGGCTCAATCCCTGCCATCCTTGGCGACTGTAAATTTGCAAAGAAGGCTGATTGGGCGAATGTGCTGTGTTCTTTGCTGCTTGTCGATCGCATCTCATGTACCGGAGAGTGGACCCTTGGATCAATGCTGCATTGGGAGCGGAGCCACATCAAAGGACCAACAAATGATCAAAGGTGCGAGGGTGTGCTCAAGGCAATCCTGTTCCTGAAACTGCCAAGCCATTCCCGCGCCTTCCTGCATGGAGGAGTGGTGGTTGGAGATCCTCCGGGTGGCTGGGCTTAGCTGCAGCTCCCCACATTTTGCTTTCTTTCTGGTGCAGGGGCAGGGACGACCGCAGCATCACTTGTGATCGATGAAAATGCGAGAACAACAGCTCGTTGTTTGTACAGATCTCACATCTCGGGGCTTACGAGAAGAAACAGTCGAACAATGATGCAACGGAAGCGTACAGAAACGGCCAGGGACATGCCAAGCACAAGAAAAGTCATGAGGAAACAAAACAAACAACCCTCGACATCATTCAATCGTCCCAAAATTGATTGCTCGAATAGCATCAGGTCTTCTTCCCAGTTCTCTGTTCTACAAACGGTGATACTGTCCCCATTTGTGTACATTTTCGGACCACTCAGACTGCCTTAGTGGGTGCTGAAAAATCATGTTGTATGGGATGCACGGAAGAGAATTTCGTACGCTAGGAATCGAATGATTACATTGCCAGTATTCAAGTTGACAAGATTTCTAGAGTTAGAAAACAGTCCAAAAACCTCCAAGTCCTCCAATGAGAACATTTCTCCTCCTCCAATAAGAGATTAGCGTTTGACCAAGTTCCTCGAGATCCTGCTGTGTGAGTACTCACTGTTCAATTCTCTCAGCTTTCCAACATATCTCCTCAATGATATCCTCGAACCGACAGCCTTACAATCGCTCCAATGCAGATCGGCCCGATCCATCCTGGTGATCCACCTTTGCAATTCCTGCGTATCCCTCTCGTCTGCTCATATAATCCTTCCAGCTCCAGCTTCCGGGTATTAAAATATGAGTAGGGATTCTGAACCTCGGATTCCGAATTTGCCTCTTTTTAAAAAAAACTCTAGAACGCTCTTCCCAGTGTCTCTGTTCAGAAGGCCGCATTGTCTCAATATCCTTGATCCATACTAGAGTTTGCAGATTTTGGCAAAACAGCAGTATATTCTTGGGCCGTGGCATACTTGGCTGAAACCAATCAGGTCTTGCACTCTCATCTGCGGTTACCCTGGACAAGGGTCGGAAGTCATGACCCAGATGACTAATATTCTGAAATATTGTAGGGTGTTGCCGCATCATCTCGTTTGCCCATGTAAGAAAAAGCCAGTGTTGAACGTGGTTTATGTGTTGGGGTTCGAAGTACACTAAGTCACGGCGTGGATCGAAAACTTTAGGGGAGTGGTCGAGGATATCCCAGAGAGTCTTGATGTGGTCTGGATAGTCCTCATCACCGTCGAGGTGAAGAACGCGGTAAAAGACGAGCGTCTCGTCCCGGCTTTCTTGGCTGATCCACATTGTGATGGGGTAAGAAGGTCGCTGTTCTTCGGTATCGAGGCTTACAGCTCGAGCCGGGGGGAACATGGCTCTCCATATTGCTTGTCGCAGTTCCTGTTGTTTGTTCAAGTCAGTACAAGCCTGAAATGTTTGGAATAATATTCTTCGTCGTCCCCAAGAGGGTTTTAGAAACTGAGAAGACAGGAGCGGACAAAGCCTGCTTTCAGAGTTGGCTTACAAGAGGGAGTTCAGGGAACTTGGTGAATGAGATGAGCTTTGCCTGCGGGACCAAGTTTTCGTCGGCGTCCGGTAGCTCCTGCAAAAGCGCCAGGTTGGTGAGGTCGTCCATGTTATTTGACGTGGATGGGGAACTCTTGTCTTGTTCGTACTATTGCTGGGGTGGGTATTTTTTGATGGATTTGTACTCGCTGTCGGTTTATTGAGGCAGGCGTCATGCTTGTCCAGCGTGCATTTTGTAAACTTCAAGCCACAAGTGTCCTCGTCTATGTGTCTATGCTGCTGACGAAAACTCACGCTAGTGGTGAATTGAGGTTTTTCAAACTGTGGCATTCCTTTTCGTCCGACCCAAGTTATGAGTCCTTCCTACCCTACTGCTTTCCACACATCCTTGCTTCTTCCCATCCAGCCAAAGTACATTGCGCTTCCCTTGATTTAAATATCTAAAACTAGCTCCAAATGGTTCTTTAAAAAGACGTATCCTTAAATTGTAAACTGTATCACGTTCCGATCATTGGTAGAGTCTCAATAGGTTATTGGTAACGGAATTCTTAAATTCGCAAATAGCCACATACTAAAATGTAAACTTAAACAACATGACTTTCTGCATACAAACTCATCGGACCCTGTTCTCATAGAGCAGGGGGAGATTGAAGGTTTTAGCATGTGTTCGAGGAGAATCACATCTCTCTACGGGCTTGACCATAAAGCGTGACAGCTCCTACGCAAGTGTCCTAATTATTCGAAGAAGTCACATTCCTTCTCCTCTGCAGACTACATACATATGACATGCGCAAGTGTCTCGTTGGAAGAAGCACTAGCGTCCTGCTACGTGGTGCAAAGCTGCAAGCGATTGGAGAGATTGGACCACGACATGCTGTAGTGGAGTTCTTGTATCATAGTTGACCATCCGGAACATGTCCCGAGATTTTTCGGTCGTCACATTTCAAAAGTGTGGGAAAAAAAGAGGAGTTGGGCTGAAATCACCAGCATTATACAAGGGTGACGGCTACAGACATGCTACACGAATGCGTTGGTTTGAAATATATTACGATGCTGCGCTTCTTGTATTGATAATCTTTCGCGCCGTTTGTGACATGGAAAATATTTTTCTGTACAATATATAATAAAACCCAGCGCCGCCCGCCAATTCCAGGCACAAAATGGGAATATATCATACAGTAAAGTGTGCTGGGGATTGAGCCAGATTTATCTATCCCACACGCCTCCTCAGATTCACGCCGGCCATCTATACAGTACACAACACCGAAAAAGGAAAATTAAGGACAATCCGCCAAGCCAGTTGGAATACCGAACTCCACGCCTCGCAGATCAGAGTCAAAGGAGCACTTCCATAGGACCGCAATAAGGAAATGATACCACCACAAAGAATTCGAGTTATAACAGTCCATAACGCCAACGATGCACAAGAAGCAAGAAAATCTCGAGGTGGATTTAACAGCCGTATATGAAGTCTGAGACTGGCAGAGTTGCTTTCATCCGCGACAAGGGAGGCTCTGCGTGAGGCTCATTTGACTCGTTGTCCGGGTTGCTGATGGCTGAGGTATCCGATTCACTTGAAGCCATCGTTTCCTTATCGAACAGGTTTGTATCTCGGTCTTCGTAATCCAAGCTTTCGTCAGAGTCTGATTCGTGTCTCCTAGACATGCTGATGCTTGAGGTCTGCGGCCCAGGCCTCCTCGGCAGCAACCGTCGAGTCGGTTTGTATTTGTCCTCAGTTAAGCCTTTTACCACGGCGACGAAGGTTTCGATTGGGATGACCCCCTGGCCATTATTCATCGACATCACAGATATGGGTATAAGAGCCGGTGGCGAGTCGCCTCCTGAGTTTTGGCCTCGGCTGCCTCTCAAGCGCGAAGCGTGTGCGGTCACTACGTTTGCCTCTAGATTGAGCAAGTCAGCTGCATGATTCTTAAGCCCATCTATTACTAGATCTTGAATCTGCGACATACCCTCGAAAGACCTTCTGTTGGCCTGCCTTGACCTCCCACTGTTTCGATACGACGAAGCCATATCTACTTCATTCTTCTCATTCTTTTTGGTGGCAAATCCCTTCTCTCTCTCTTGGTTGATACTCCGTTTTATTCCCTCGTTACTTTTTGGGACGATGTGTTTTTGGCTTGTCGTCTTCCGGCAAGCTTTTTGTTCTCTCCAGTTTCCGCTCAATACTATATCGTAATCGAAATCATGCCTGATCTCGAAGTCGAGCAAGATCGATTTAGTTTCTTCGTCTTTTCGAAATTGTAGCGTAATTTTTTCTTTTCGGATCTCTTTAGCCAAGAGGTTTGGTTCCTTCGCATATCCCAAAACATGAGCTCCGATATAGTTGACGTCGTCTAGTGAGAAGGAGCAGGTTACGGCGTGGCGATCCTCGAAACTGAACCATAAAACACCCTCTTCTGCCTTTTTCTTCTCTGGATCCATCCTTATCGAAGCAGATCTTGATCGAGATCGTTCGCGTCGCAAACTCATGTCCGACAACCTTGTATTTGAAGTTCGTATCGATGAGGAGGGCGAGGAGCTCGATTTCGGAGAAGTCTCTCTATCGTAGGGGGTTTGTTCTGAATCATCCACATCCTCTGGCGAATCCAATTCTAGATACTCTTCCACAGACTGGAAAATGAGTTCGGTAATTTCGTTACTATGTACGAGCTCCCGCGAGAAACTCCTCTGAATCAGGCCTCTGCGCACGAATGCGACTGCTCCTTTGCGTCCATCATTCTTCTCCACGAGCTCATCGATCGATGACTGTATCCTCTCCCAGATACCTGGCATCATTGCCGCATTTTGCTCTGCTGGGATTTTCTAGAGTAGGCTTTGTGGTGGTTCGCGAAATGGGAATGCCGATAGGGATGTATTGCGACTTTGCGGGGTCTCGGCGTTAGCATGCCGTACTGGTTATTTGTACAGCTTTGACCTACTCAATTCCTTGAAGTAGAGATGGACGATCGCATTTCTGAATCAAAAGGACTTGCTATCAATGTTGGCTACAGGGTGAGCTCTTTTCGTAAAGTTGGATCTTTGCTGGTTGAGTGGTTTACGATGAAGCGGGACACAATGGGATTCAGTGATGATAAGCCAGACCCGCACTAAGATGCTGAAACGTCCGGAATCGAGCAACATTTTAGGGATCTTCGCGGAGAGAAACACGTTGTAATTTGTCATTTCCAGGGTCATACATTGTTAAGACTGAAGGACGATTGGACTTGGGTCACATTCTTTAGGTGTTGACGACTGGAGTATCTGAGATGATGGCTACGGTTGTTACAGTATCGAGGGTAACAAAAATTACCAGAAAAGTTCCATGATACCGCAAGCTGGCCGTCATTCACTTTTAGAGCGCGGTAAGTGGACGTGTATCCTAGAGACTTGCATACGCTAAACATGTCGGTCATCTGGTCAGATGCTTGCTGGATGCACGTTAAACTTTCCCCAGGTTTTTGGTGTTGGTGGGACTAAGGGCGGCGTCAAATTTTGCCGCGCCGGCATTTTATTTTAAGTTTCTCAATTGAGGCACAAAGGCTTTGGAAATTCGGAAATCACATTATACTGTGTTAAGAAGTGTGGCAGGCACAAGTTATACCTCCTATATAGTCACTCGGGTTTGCCCCGTCGACGCCGTTCCTGCTCTTTCATCTCCTTTGAACGTGCTGACCTTCCCTTTTGAGAAGTCTCAAGTATCTGTCTCTGCTTGACCAATGTACTTGCATCTTCCTCTACTCTTTTCCGATTATTCTCTCGGATTTCGCGTTCCCCTAATTCTCAAATCAGCTTCTGTAATCGGGCTCTGTAAAGCAAGATGCTTAAGATAATATACCTTTTGTCTCTTTCACCTTGGAAAGAATAAGAGCCGGCTCATTGAAGCTCATCAGACGCTCCGAGAACAAGAATTCGCTTCCAAATAAGACCTGGAATGGTGCTGGTTTGCTGATCATGCGGAAGTTTGTGTGTCGCGATCGAGCCTTTTCCCCGTCTCCATGCCAGAGAAGTTGTTGCACAACCTCGGATGAGTCTAGAATGGAGCCATCAAACGTTCTGTACTGCGTATAGGGTACAGTTACAATGGTGTGTCCAAGGATGTCCACCACAGCAGACGCAATCCAGTTTTCTGTTGTCCCGGTGTCAAACTTGGCGATGAATTCAAACCATTTTTTCTTCTTGTCAGAGTAAACCTTGATTGCTCGCATCGTTGGGCTCTGGATGAGCTCGTCCGACGTCATCTAGACCTTCAGTCAGCCTCGTCTGAGTTTTCTGCTCCGGGTTGGACTTTCCTTTGGAACTGGCGTTGCCGGCTCTGGAGTCATACTTCGATCTGCCTGTGTCGAGGCTCTGCTGCTCTCGCCATCCTGAGCCACCTCGCCATCATGATACCCTTTCAGCCAGATCTCATGCTCAACACTCGTGGGAATTTTCAACTGTACATAGTTCCCTTCGTTGTTTCGTTGCGAAGCTAATTCCAATTCTTTCCATCTCTTAATCTGCTCTTGTGAGGGCATCTGAAAGGCCATTACTACCGTTCTAACGGCTTGCGATGGCTCGATGGACAAAGCTGGCTGCCAAAAGGCTCGAGTGCGCCTCGGGGAATGGCGTTTCGCCTTATATAAACCTGTGCCATAGTCCTGGCATACAATACTCTGCTTGGGCTTGCAAGGCACCCTAAGTCTGCCTTACTGTACGGCTTCTTTTCAGTTCCATTTAACCGTACTGAGCGGCCAGACTTTCAGGAAACCCAGCAGCGCCACCGTGCCACGTCGCAGTCGCCTACCTATGATCTGAGGCTCTATCTCCTCTCTCAGCGAAACCGGGCGCATGCTGCACCACACCGAGTAGACACTGAGCAGTTTGATAGGTCCGGATAGTAACCCGCATATCGCTTGGGCAATATCACATGCCGCCTGGACGCCCGACTTTGCTTTGTGCGACCGCCGATTTGCGCACATTTCCGCTTCAATTACTTGAGTTGAGGCTCTGGGTTCAGATAATATCAAATGGAATATCTTTCAATATCAATGCAAGGATGAATTCTCAGATTGAGGGGTACCCTCAGATCGCTAATCTGATGAGCAACCATGAAGAGTTTGCGATTCTTCGCAACTTTGGTAATCTAGGCATGCTCAACCTCCTCCACATGCAATCCGAGCTTATGCATCTGGAAGAAAAGTATTGCAAGATATCAGATGATGACGAAAATAATTCTACTATACCTTATCGGTCGAGGGATTGGTGGTCCTTGACTCGAGAGGATTGTGAGGGGAGAAGCGAACAGTGGGATATATTACTCGAAATCCGAGAAAAGCTGAAAGATTACCGTAATACGAGTCTTGATTGCTGCAAGGATGGGAGCTGACATTCATGCTATGCAGATGAGCAAATCGCAAGACAGAGTTCCGCAATGAGTCGTCCGAAACCCAATCATTACGACCTCAGCTTCTTTCGGGAATGGCTGGAAGACTCAAGGACGGGCAACTTCCCGCTCCGCGGCATCGACAGGCATGCTTGGAATGATATCTACGAATCAGATCTCATAGCACTTCATCCGCGGGAAACCCCTGATCATTTTTCGAGGTGGTTTATTAACACCATCGTTCCGTATTTCCACCAAGTAGTTGGATGGCGGATAAAAGTATTTGAATCGTTATCTCTTTTTTTACGGGATATCAGCTAATGCCTTCACAGAGACCATTAGTACCAAATCACGAGAAAATGTGGTCCTACAGCGACGATATCATATTGTTGATCCTTGACATAATAGGTACAATACTAGCAAGCTTATTGCCAATTGCGTCTATAGTGGCTTTATATTTTGTTGCCAGTATGCAAGCTCGACTGGGTATTCTGACTGGTTTTACGGCGCTATTTGCGGTTTGCCTGAAGTTGGTCACTGGATCGAGAAAAATAGAGATATTTGCAGCAACGAGCGCGTACGTCAAATCCCGAAACTAGCAACGTTAATCCCCTTCCAGATCAAGGTAAAAGTTGACTGATGGCCGTGCACAGTTTTGCAGCGGTAATGGTCGTGTTCTTGAGTGGAACTGGCGGCCAAGCAGTGCCAACTTCCTGCGGCTAGACTCTCGTCAGAACTTCCTATGAGATTGCTCTCTGTCTTGGTAAAGGCAAATTTATTACATGATTCATCTATCCCGGAACTCCTGATTTGCATCTGTTCCAAATATATCCCAAGTCTATGTACTCAAACACCTTGCTCCATACCC
>QGMK01001339.1:0-10824 GCA_007825345.1 Lachnellula suecica | reverse complement strand
AGGTTGGCTTGGGTGGGAAAGCTCCCAAAGGAAGGAATATGATTGTGGAATATTGGCCTGTTTAAGCCTACTTGAGTCTAGTCAAGTTTATTTGAAGCTGAAGATTCAATGGATTTGCTTTACAGGCTGGAAGGCACTACCCTTGTACACCTCTCTTGAGAGGCTGGCATATTTCCATCTCCCAGCCAGGTTGGCTAGGAATGGTGTTCACTGGAATTTTCGAAGCGCCGGACGGATGGGGCTTTGAGTTCGAGACTCGATCTCTCCGGAAGGTCGCAGAAAGATTGTCACATAAAGTAGGGGCCCAGGCTCCACAGAAAGGAAACTCACAGACATTCGTGGTCTCAACCGGAGCCACTCGTCCAAACTTGGCACTTCTGGATTGGCTACGACTACCCCACCACGAGGAAAGACTTGATAGTATCACAAGTTGAGTGCTTGTGCGGGAACGATCAGGTCATGATGTAGGTGTGCGTGCGGAGTGTGTTTCTTTTGATTGGGACTCTGTGACGTTGCAGAAAGCTCCGCTCCCTTTTTTGGAGGGTGTAGGGCATTGTGTATTGGGTGGAAGACTTCAATGTCACCACCCTGTCGTGGAGGATAAGTTGAAAGACACTTGGGGGCTGCTTGTCATCTCGTTTATATCCTCCTTTTTGGGTAGCTGGCAATGTTGTATTACCGTTGGTTAGTCGCGGTGAAGGTGCATTTACAGGTTTGACAGGACTAGCAGCAACTTATTTCCTGGAGGCGGGAAAGTGGTGAAACGTCGAGGAGATCGGAGATCTGGTGCAGGAGGGCTGTGATATGGCGTTCTTGTGGGGGCGCCAGAATCCAGATGGCTGTGAGATGACAAGGAATACGATGAATAAGTACTTCTATATGGCAGATATTGCTGATTTGACATTCGAGTTCTGGTTGAAGTGGCGGGAGACAGCATCGAGATACCTCAAAGATGTCAGGCCATATCTTATTCATAAGACATACTTCGAGTTGCTGAAAAAAATGGGCAAGATTGGGTAATATGGGCCGTGAGACAAGCGAGAAGATATTGTATGCTAGCTTTATTTACTTCGGAAATCTCGTGCGGGTACCTAGAAATGCTACTTCAAGTAAACTCAGCATTCCAAACCTGGCAGTGGTGAATATATCTGCCCGCCATTGAGGTAGAGTGGTGAAATCCGGCGGCAACTTATTCAGCCATCAAGTGTTCATTTCGTGCTCACCCATCAATAACGTGAAGGCAACTCGAGATCCTTAAGAAAGCCCCAAACGACAACAACAAAGCGGCGTAACTATGTCTGGTCAGCACAACAAACAATTCCACCGAGATTTGCTTTATATTATTGAAGTTGCAATCCCATGGAAGTTTTAACGTGAATTTCGAAGATGTGACTTTCCCGAACGATCACGAACTCGCGCTGTACCCCCTCCCCACATATGTACGAGTCAGAACCAACAAGTAGTCAGCCATATCTTAGTCTTGCGATCATAGTTATTTGCCTCCGTTATAAAGTTTGAATAATACAGAATGGTTCACGCCATCAAATTACTAGTAAGACCTTGAGATCAGTACGTCACGAGGCTTGAACTAAGGAGAAGACCCCTAATTAAGCCAGTGGACTACTCCCACTAATCGACGAACGCCTCTTCGCTATCACTTCCCTATTTACAAGTAATCTGCCAAGGGATACCACGCTACATACGACGGCAAAAAGCTTACTGGGCGGTCTGGGCCCCTTCTTGAACTTCCCTCTAAAAAATTGCTACTTCGAAGTGGACGAGATTCGTTACGCGCTGCCGGCTTGTTTCTTCCTAGCTGGCGATCACTTCTCCCGATTTACTGCAACACGATTACAACGCTTTGACCAAGAGAGAATTAAACTTTGCGGAAAATAGACTACGGGGGTTTAAACTTTGGGCTACTGCGAACCCTTACTTTAAACACATTCACGGGTTCGTGTGACAAGGGATGAGAAACTTTATCGGTGTTGAATGCTTCCTTATCTGGCAAGTGATGAGTACCTTTAGTGATAGCCTATGGTCCCTCAATGAAAAAAATGAGTTTTTACTGATAGCTTGCCAGGCTGTCGGTTGTATTGCTGCACCGGGTTCCCACGTCACCGTGCCCCCACGCTGAACGTGCAGTATGGCTGTCTGCGTTAACTGCTTTAAGAGAATGTAAAGAGTTGGGGCTCTTGATGGCGTTGAACCTCAGTCCATGATTCGTGAACCGCCCACGAGAATGGTAAAATGTGTGATTGGTTGTGCTTTCCAGTTACGAGACGTGGGGTAGCGGGGCCTTGGAATGGATCACAGAGAGGTATGTGTTGGCGAGGTCTTGGACCAACGGCAAGTTGCGGCGTAAGGATACGCAGCAAAGTGAGAGATTCCACACGAGAATGCAGGTCAAGACATATCGCTTAGTGTTAGGAACGAGAAGTGTATCAATGAACAAGCCCTTGTGAAGAGGACGCTCAGCTTCTTCAAGTCACTTACCAATACTGTCAGGATCTAGAGCATTCTGATCTTTGATCCCTAAAGTCCGAAAAACTTTCCGAGGCACGACACTAATTTGGATGAACCACATGTAAATTGTTCATTTACACTTTTGGTGGCGGTCAAAGATGGGAGAGGGCATTGAACTGCATCGACCGATGAGCCATTTAGAGACCGATATCCCTTGGCAAACAACAGCGGGTGGGGGCACTTATTCTCGTAATAAAGTTCTGATGCAGGAAGACTTACGTCGTGGGGGCTGACCTCTGACCGACTTACGTAGGATTCTCGTTTATACCCTGCATGCTGATATTTATGACCTAAGTTCGGGGATCTAGATCTTTCTTGCCATGTGATGATGAATCTGGTGGCGATGTATCTCGTGAGTACAATGTCTAGGTCTCGAGTGTCGGCTTAGTTGTTGAATGGCGGCTTAGGAAGGCATTCGTATGGTGAGAAATATTTCGAAATCCTTCCCTGGAACCGGAAATCCTACCAAACAATCGTATAAGCTTTGTGATGCGTTCAATGGAAGGAAAGATCGTCAAAGGTTCCTCGACTTCCTGGTCATCGGCCACCCCGATGAAGCTGGTAGGTCCCTGTCCGAAGTTGGATGCCAGATTGGCCGTGTTTTGAGTCTGTGTAACCAACATTCCCCGTAAAACAACAAGGCCTCTGCTCGAGCCTAGCTCTTACCCCCAGAGATCTGGAGCCTTTCTCCGGGTCGAACCCAGTGTGATCGACTCTACCTTCCAGCCGGGATTGCAACCCACCAGGGCCACGATAGCTCCTAGATTAATAGCCAGATGGTTGAAATGCCTCCATTCGAATGTACTACCAGCAAGAGAACAATGATCTCCGATCCAACAAGCTCAATTTGTCGCACTGCTTAAAGAATCCCCATCTGCGGCACTTTAGAGAAAACAGCCGTGGAGAAGTATTCCAGGGGTCGCCGCAGTGTAACTAGACGGGCATGAACTTCCCAGCGAGTTTCTTCTTGGCTATCTCGAGGGCCACTGTGGCGAGACGTCTAGGAAAGGTATTGGCTCCTCACAGCGGGTCGGTAATAGATTCGATGCAATCACAGAAGCCAAGCGTAGCATTCGATAAACTGGTCAGAGACTCATCATTACTTCACCGCTTGCATATCTGTCAGCATCGCCAGATGCTGAGGTTACGTGAGGTACTATATCGAAGCTGATCTCATCATCTCACTATCTTAGACGAGGGGCACAAGTTCCCGGCAGACATGTTATGCTTTCTGCGAGAAATATTAACGCTGAGCTCAGAAGCTTGATTGGCAAATCCATACTTCGCTCAGCATGTTGTCCAACCAAGTACTTTGTCGTGAGAGGCTTCTGATACTCGGACTCTCGGTTTGATAACGCAGCACCAAATATAAAATATGCGGGCCCCAAAATATACTGTAATGGTCAAGAATTGTTGCCGCTGGTAATTGGGGATGAAAAGTGGATTTCGACTAGCCCTTAAAATAACGTGACGAGGATAAATGGACAATGAAACGCCCGCACTCTTTGCGGTGGCCAAGCTGTGTCGTATCTCCTACATTATTCTTACAGCCTCCATTATAAAAGGTGTGATAACAGAAAGGAAAGACGGGCCGGGTCGGGTCGGAAGAATGTGGCCGGAGCTCAAGCAATCACACTACGGGATTTAGTTACTGAAAGCTGTAGCTGTACAAAAGGGGTTGGTCATAACAGAGGTAATATATATGAACTTTGGTAGCGATAATTTGAGTGTGGCACATCTTGCAACGCTGCAACAAATCCAAACCACAATATTCCAAGATCCTACAGAGGCCCGATTACGAAGCCCTTAGCACACTATAACAGCCTTGTAAGACACTTCGATACGACGATACCTGCGCCTTATGACAAGGCGAGTCTAAGACAAGGACTTGGGGTTTGACATGATGAGCACGCAGTAACAGGCATGAAACTCTTGGTCAGTCATTTCTACGAGGGGCAAAGTAGACAGGTGTGCGGTGTGCGTTATAAAAATGCGAAATAAATATTTTGCTAGCTCGGTCAAGGGGTAAATAGCCAACTGACTTAACCGCCGACACCTACCGCAATCCAGGCCAGGTCAGATTCTGTGTAACATTATAAGCAAGAATCTCGGTACCGACGTTGCGAGATCGACAGCAGAAGCATCTAGAAAAGGCCAAGTTGACTGCAGACCGATCATCTGCCGGGACAAACTTTCTCTCATGTATATTCCCACCCAGACAATTGGATTTGTACTCGAACCCTGCCTTTCCACGATATAAAAATGACCTGTCACATCCCACGCAATGCACAATAGGCGAGGGAGCACCAAGCTATGCAGTTTCAGTGGACAATGTCCACCTGTCCCCCATGTTCACCATGCGTCACTCCCCCCCCGGAGCAGCTTTTCCCAGTCGAAGATCGAGCGCTTCCCCTAGCGGCGGTGTTGGCTCCGGATAGAGACTGGCACGGCATTGTCTCTACTGATAATTAGATGCGGTTCGATACAGCCCTGCATCTCCGGTCTCAATGGCACGCAACGCAGCGTTGGCGCGGGATGCAGATGGTTCAGGATGCTTCGCGACACGGACCAAATGCGGAACAGAGCGAGGGGTCTGGGGTGTCTGGGGATTGGCAAGCACTCGGTAATCTGACAGCGGCACTGGGACAGGGTTTGCTGGGGGAGTGCCCGCTATCATCTTCTCACAGGCCGGTTCTCGAGTTTTCCCGGTCTTCTGGATAGTGGCGGGATGCCGTGTAACCCGGTCCTTCTGGCCTTCATGTATAGTGCTTTCAGTTAAGTACTTCGGAGGCTCTCGCGCCTAACGCGTGGTGGAGCTTGATTCGATCTCGGTCCAGTATCTTCGGATCACTTTCTTTTTCTTCTCTCTTTCTCTTGGCCATGTTTGCTTCTCAGTTGCAGCAATCGGGTGACAAAGTCCTGGATCGGCAGGAGCACTTCAAGGGTTATTGGTGGAAGTGTTTCTCAGATTAGTAGTCCTGCGCTGCTGGTGACAGCAGAGCCAATATATCCGCTGGGAACTTGCATCGAAGCCGTGATTGCTGCAGTGATCGTGATCTCAACCGGGTTCTCGGAACGACACGGCTTGCGGCTTGCAGCAGCTGAAATCTCGGGGAGGCAAGATCCTGCATGCGTCTACCCTGGAATCTGGTGCGGGGTTTCGAGTCCAAGAAATTTCTTTTGCTCTCTTGGGAGCCATTGGCGCTTGTGGCGGCTTGGTTGCATATGGCGAGATGCGGTGAGATGGAAGGTTGAAAGTCGCTCGGGAGAAGCACCTTGTCGGTATTACATTGTACTGCCACACGGTCTTTCTGATAGGACGAAGGAAGCCATTGTCAACGTAAATAAACAATGCCTGATGTATTTACAACCAACCGTTCTTGCGCCGTGTTAGATCCCTAACGTCAACACCCCCATGTGCATTCCCTTCCGAGTATTGTTTGAGCCCGAGTCCTGAACACCCCCCATTGACCTTCCATTCATGAGATATGGACCTTGAAGACGCCGTCACCAAACGTGTGTACCGAAACCAAATATCGCCAATAATAGTCGCATCAAATTGGAGGAACGTTCTCAAGCCTCTAAATTCGTAGTACGACGTCGAGTGGACTCGGTATTTCTAACCCAGGTTGGATTGATAGCTGGTGCTCGGCAGTCTCCTATTCCAGATTAACGTCCAAACCCCACAGTAATGGATAGATTGGAACACACCACATCGTTCATCCAATCTATAGTGGTTCGTCAGCGCCTGCCTCTGCCAGCACATACATGTTCCCCAAGAACAACTCACCTAAATTCAATAGCCACCACCGAGGGCTTACAGCGAATATGTGTCGTCTCGTAATTGATACACCAGGCCCTCACAGTATAGCGAACGTGGCCGCAGCGGTACTCGACTTGCGTGTAGTTGCACATGGCGTTTTCGGTGTCACGGTCTTGAATGAGCGAGTGACTTGGCGGGCAAAGCAAAGGGCGATATTCCAAGGTGGAGTGAGTGCAGCAACGGGAACGCAGGCGTTTCGATTTCTCGTCTGGAGAGAAGAAGTATAAAATGAAAGTCTTTCGACAGAATAGAAATATATCGAGTTGTGTAGAGGTACAAAATTGGCCGTTCTAGTAAACAGCACAATTGATCTTCTACTTCACAATAGTAAGAATTGGAGACAGAGACTGACGTGAGGTTGAGGCCGAAGTAAGATCAACAGCGAAGAGGAATGTGCATGGATATATGTGAACTCTGTGTATAGTGTGTAGGTCCAGAGCAAGCGGATGGGGACTACATATGTACGAGTGATGCACCCCTCGATTTGTGGGGTTCCACCCGGCTGATTCGGTCTATCCAGGATCCCTGGAGTGACGGTGGGTTCCCAGGGTAGGTCATAACTCATAAGTGCTGGAAGGAAGATTAAGGTCGAGCACTTTCGCGTGTATGGTGAGAGAATACCTCCGTAACGACCCTCGCAATTACCTTAGCTCGACAGGACAGGGGCGGGTGACAGGGGAACAATGTAATGCCCGGACTGCAGCTACGCCAAAGGCCAAGGGTGGGATTTTGTGCAGGCCTTTCTAGACGCAAGAGAACATCGCACGTGGGAACGTCGGTGCTAAAAACCCTAAAGAAGCAAGGGTTATCGGAAACCCCCAAAACGCTGTCCTTCGTTCGTCCCTTGATCAGAGGCGTCGGGGGTAATGAGCTTAGCAGTGGGCCGACAGTAGTCCCCAATCGTGTGGTACCCATCCGAGTAGCAGGAACCTTTGCAGCCTACGACAACTCAAACCTTAGAGGTAGCTTTGACACTAAACCGCGAGATCGACCATTAGACCGTTAGGCAGTGGAGACCCCCCCTTCGCCGTCCTGTACCTAGGCAATTCGCGCCGCCCACCGCGCCGCAGTTATGAGCGGCGGTAATATATCTCCTAGAATATATCTCCTAGAATATATCTCCTAGACATACACATAAGCGTTTTGAGGTTTGGTACACCTGCCGTAAGCTCTGCAGTAGAGAGCTGCCAGTCAGACTGCCAACCATTCCAGGGCTGGAGGCGTAAGATGACAGCTATCACAGCTCTGGTACGGAGAAGGGTGCCGTATGGACGCTGCCTCCGTCCGCCCCCAGCAAACTGCTCACGCAGTGCAGCGCAGTCCACTCGACGTCGCTGTGTTATACCGATAGACCGAGATAAGATATTGGGCACCGAGCTCGAACTGTTTTGTACAGACGAGTACCGGAACAGCTTATATGATACCATTTTGATCGAAGCATCTAGCCCGCCCCCTCCTACCAAGGCCCTAGAAGGGTACTGCGGAGTGTCGTCCGCCACCGCTTTCGATCTTTGGAAGATTCCATGGAGGCATTTGGAGCGGAAGTGGAAATGAAAATGGAAGCGTATAACCAGCCATGCTACAGCCATATCGGCTGGATTATTTTATTATAGTCGGAGGTTGAATGCCTGCAGAGCACCATGACATTCGACAGGCGATCGTCCAGGATCGCCTCATGTACAGGACTGCAATCTGCGTGCACTTTCTGCATTCTGCAGGTTCATGCAGAACAGGCGTCAACCGCAGTTCTCGAAGTGGCATTACTGTATAGGGCTCAAGTCGGAGGATTACTACTGTATTAGGGCTCAAGTCGGAGGATTACCGCCTTATCGGTTCCGTCAAATAATAGCCTATACCGGTAATATAATTGGTCCAGCTCAGCTCCCTCATAATCGAGACAATAACCACGAGAGGCTGCGTACCCATCAATAACCCCCATTTACTCATTAGCAACGCCCTGAGCTCTCTTGATACACGAGTCGTAAAGTATACATCAGGCCATAAATGATACCATCCAGACGCTTGTTTCCCTTCTTCGCAACCCCGTGCAAGCTAGCATGCTAAAGTGGGACTACAGTACAAGTTTCTCTGCCAAGATTTTTTGGAAGAATTGCTCCTGCCGGCATTCATTCGCTGATCACTTGCTCCACGCCGGCATTCGTAATTACTCAACGATCCCCTTACTTCGTCCCAGGCGAAATAAATGTCACGACTGGGGGTTAAAGCCAGGGTTTAGCGATTGTGAGCGGCTATACAAACCCCCCTGTTGGCCAGGCCCCTGGTCGCGACATTTATTTCGCCTGGGACGAAGTATGACCTCGTTCTTCTCGGCTATTTTCTGGATGATGAAAGCACAGCTGTGAAAATCCTTTGGGGCTTGTAACAGTCCAGCTACTGAGTACTGACCAGATCGCGTTTGACTTTCAGGGTAAGCATAGTGGCTAAAGATTGTTTACGAGGATATTGGCTCCCAGCTGAAGATTCTTCCACGCGAGAAGGCTTGACCTACGGACTGGGGGTCCTCGGTCCTCGGAGCGTCCAAGCCCTAAGGGCTGAAAAAAATGAACGTCACTAGCCTTCACCAAAAAGCGCTCCTCCAAGCCTAGAACATAACATCGGCCGCGTACATCAAACATCCTTCAGCGCCTCCTTCTCCAACTCTTCTTGTCGTTGCCAAGGGGTCCAGCACAGGGGTAGTTCAACACTAATGTCACTAAAGGATCCGCTGGATCTTCCGCAACCGCGGCGCCGGTGCTGAACAGACCGCAGCTACTGGCTGAGCTGACCGCCAGGTGGATTTCCAACTACACAGAAAAAGATTATACGTCAAAAGGCTTGAGACAACCCCTCTCCCAGCAGGCAATACCTCGTAGTCCCACTCATTCCAAGTATTTTTATGGAAGCAGTTGCGCATACAATCCCTTGGTCGATCACGGTGCCCAATGGTGGGACCGCAGCAAAGATTTGCACAATTGGGCTGGTAAAACGTGACAGAACATGATACATCACAAAAGCCGGCTGGAAAGCAACTTAGACAAGGCAGCTGTGCCTTCAACAGCCGAGGTGATTGGACATTCTCCACGACGTTTGTGGGGGATCGACTAGAACCCTCGCCATGAATCCTCCCCCTTTTTATAGAACGATGTTACATGAAGAGATAGCTACCGACAGAACTGAAAGCTTGGTAAACAACCCGGCTCTTTCCAAAGGTGGGACGAAATTCCAAACCCATGGCTTCTGGAAGAGCCACAGAATATGGGGCAGGCCGGCCGATAACAACACCGGTGACATGATGAAACAGGCTCCGTGCGAGACGGAAGAACTGTAAACAAACGAAGCCCAAAGCAGGTTGCAAAGCCTCCACTGACCCCATAAATAAGTCTTCCCTCGGCGTTTCATACGCCAGCATGGAAACAACAGTTTATATCCGGGGCTAAAAAGATTCCGATAACATCCAGATCCGGTATCTGATTTTCGTCAAGACGGCGAAGTCAACGAATAGGCTCTCGACCGCAGCAACGCAACGTGGGCACCAAACACCGCGCCAAGTTCGTACTTTGTACAGCGCCAGAGTGACATCGCCTCAATCAGAGTATGCAAGTGACGAAAAGACGGGCTGCCAGTGCCAAAACCCCCAAATCCCACGCTCTCTCGCAAGTTGCAACTAACCAAAGCAGACCAAACACCAGCCTTTGCCTATCATACGTACTCTACTGTACACTAACACCTCCCTTTTAGGAGGCAAGCCTGCAACGCTGCGGCACGACGGCCTCGGCCGAGTCAGAATTCAAGCTTCAATGCAGCAGCGAGGACGGGGGTATGCATTGAAATCCACACGCACCACCTTCCCCATGCATCAGCATCGTATGATGAGGAAGGTACCTCCGTACCCAAGTATCGAGTACCGGCGCAACGAATTCCGAAGCAGTGGATCTGGGTCTGGAGATCGCTCGCTCTAAACTGGAGTTGCAGATGATTTCCACCTGGACCTTGCCTCGCTCGGGTCCGGGACGGGCCAAGACAGGGTTCCGTGGTATCAATAACGGCAGGCTGTGTTAGTGAGCGCGGCGAGGACGAGGTTGGGCAACGGCTGTGCATTGCATCGGCGTTAATTGCAGTTGCTGTGCATTGCGTCGGCGTTAATTGCAGTTGCAACAGAGATGCCAACGGGCGGCCATGCGTCTGACATTTTTATAGGGGAAGGGTCTCTTAGCGATATGCTGTGTAACACGGCCGACTCTCCCCGGCGGGCACATCCGCCTCATTCTGGAAGAGGTGCATCAACCAACAGCGGTGCTTATGTGGCACGACATTGGGTATTCTGCAGCGGCGCATCACGGCGAGATAACCACCGTCAGTTATTCTTCTAGACTGTAGACTGAACTCGATTTGGATATCAATGAAACCAATAATAGCAAGCACTCCTATATACACCAACAAAAAAGTCGTCACACTCCCTGATCACTCCAACAAGC
>QGMK01001338.1:0-10853 GCA_007825345.1 Lachnellula suecica | reverse complement strand
AATTCGCCGAGCAGGAAGCACATTGCGTCGAGGACGTGGCCGGCGGGGACGGTGGTTATGTTTACTCCTGGGCCGGGTTGTCAGTTTGGTAGCGTTTATAATGGGAGTGGTTGCAAGATTGTACCGTTCTTGGCGTCGCGGGCGTAGTCATAGGCGGGGGGTAAGAATAGCATGCGGTTATCGACCGCCAGGATATCAGTTGAGAAGATTTTCCCCAACACTCCTGACTCGATGATTTCTTTGGCCTTGTCTTGGTCAGTAATGACACAATTGGTGTTTGGAAATGGAAAGTGAAAGGACGAACCTTGAGAATGGCAGGCGAACATCGTGCCTGCAGCCCGACGAAAGTCCTGCCGCCTCCTTCCTTCGCGGCTTGCACGAGCGCTTCGGCTTCTGCAGCGCTCCCGGCTAGAGGCCACTCGACGAACACGTCCTTGCCTGCTTTTAGGGCTGGAAGGGTGAGTTCGGTGTGGTATGGAACTTTCACGCCGACGACGACGAGGTCTACATCAGGACTACAGCGAATTAGCGTGTGACAATCATGGGAAGTTTTGGATGTCGAGGAGGGCAAGGTGCAAGTCCCGGAGTAAGACTGCCAAACATTTCGGCTCTCAAATAACTTTGGGAACGTGGGCAAACGTTAACGTACTCGGCAGCAATTTCAACAGCACTACTATATGCCTTTTCAGCCGGCAGACCCCATTTCTCAGCAGCAGCCAAAGCGGTAGTTGACGATGATGTTGCCAATGCTGTCAAGGTGTACTTGATTGATAGGTTTGGGTTGTCGCGTAGAGGTACGAGATGTGCTGCTGGAGTCCAGCTTGGGTTGGCACTTAGACCGATGATTCCGAGCTTGATAGGCATTCGGAACTTGGGAGTTGAGACTTGGAAAGTCGTGAGTGTTGTGGAAGCAAGTGGAGTTTGAAGAAGTGGTGGAAGGAGGAATGAGAATGCGAGGAAGGTATTCTGATGATTTCAAGAAAACTTTAGGCAGGATTTTGATCCGATTTATACTTATTTTTCACTCTGTAGTCTATTAATAATGTCTGCTACTTCTGGACAGGCATTATGGTGGTTCCAACAATTAGGGCAATGCGTGCCGGAAATAGGGGGGCACTTAGCACCGGCTGAGGAATATTTCTCCGGACGGCAGGGCGAGCCGAAGCCTGACAACAACCATTACCATCAAGACAAAATCCCAAAATAATCAACCCCAATTAGTTCTCAACCAAGTATTCCAATTTATTCTCTTTAGATCATGCCGCCCCAGAAAGAACCAAACAACAGCTGCTGGACCTGCAGATTACGGCGCAAAAAATGCGACAACGATCAGCTCACCAGTGCGTCCTGTGCAACATGTGAGCGATTGGAAATTGCATGCTATCGCTCCAATACAAAGCCCGATTTTATGGACGGAGGAACCAAGGAAAAGGAGAAATCTATTGAGATTAAAGCTCTCGTGAAGGCCAAGAATGATAGTCTTCGACAATCCCGGGCATTGAAAATCATAAATCGCCGGCAGGCTACTACTTCATGTCAAAATGAGAAAGTCCCAAAGCCATCGATGACACGTGAAGCAAGTAACTCATTGGGAACGTTACCAGAGTTTCTAGACCTTCAATCCAGCTTCTTGAGTTTGAACACGCAGCAGGGCTCCAGCGAAGCCACAACGCGGCAACCTGTAAGCTGTGAAGCTTCAGTCAAACACCTCATCGACCAGATACATAAGTTAAGCGTCCAAGGGGGCAAAGGTCTAGAGAGGACAACCGAAACCAGCAAATTGCAAGCCAAGGGAGACGAACTGCACAAACTCCTCGAAGAAATCCACCAGCGTATATTCCAGAGATATGCCACATTGACAGCAACTCCCCCTACCGGGAACGCCCAAAGCATCGAAACCAAACAACGCTTAGAACAGATTAACATTCTGCTCGTAACAACATTCTTCATCCCCTCCGCGCTCATGTACCTTCAAATCACACGCTACGGCGCAGCTTCGCGGTCGTTGCCTGCTTCCAACAGCCTGGTTTTCCAATGGATCTTCTACTTTCGATTTCTGCCCGACCAGACGCTGCTTCTGGATATTGTGTGGCCGCTTTGTATGGCTGGCTGTATGGCAACTACTGAAAAGCAACGGGATTTCTTCAGGGATACAATTAGATCGTCGGGTATTGATGGCCAGTCAAGCTGCTTGATTTGGGAAGCCTTTGGTATTATGGAAGACTCGTGGAAAACGAAAGACGACGTGCAATTTGGGAAACCAAAATGGTGGACAGATTTGGATGCTCTGTGGAGCAATCTCCGATCGAGGTGAAGGATAGGAGATAGTTGAGAAGTTCTTCTACCCAACTCCCATATTGGGCAGCCTCTGGTCCCGAGATTAAGGTGTCTTCCCCCCCTTCTCGGACGTTATTTTATAGTCACGGAATTTGGAATCGCAAGAGATTTCAAAGCAAACAATGGGCGTATATGAATGATGTGACGATTGAACCAAAAAGTTGGCAATCCTCTGGTCAACTGAAAAGTATATGGACTTGCATTGACGCAGTTTTGAGTGGTTTTATCTCTTCAAATGTCCATAATATGGGTCTTTGCCAATACTTCAAGAGCAAATTGTATCCAAAGAAGAAATCAGAGGGCAAAATCATAATAGTAATGGGAAAATCCGAAGGCCCAGGTATACATCTAGGGCAGCCAATCAAATTCAGTCATGGTCACGAGTGGACTGCATGCAGGCTACTCAGCCTCAAGGCAGCACAGCCCTGAAAAGTGTTCGGTATCTTTCATCTATCTACCTTCACTTCACTTAAGGCATTCGCAAAGATTGAGAATCATGACTTCATCTACTTCTCAAAGATCTGGCTGGCGTGAGGCTTCACGGCTCCACCTCTGACCCACCACCAGCTGAGCCACAACTGCAGCGCCGGCCTCTCAAAATCCAGTCTCAAGGCTGGAGGTAATTGACCAAAGTCGTCATTATGCGTATATTCATCCGGGATCTAAAGCGCTCGCAGCAGCAGCTCGAGCTAGAGATTGACATCGAAACGTCCATCGACCAAATCAAAAACACGGTCTACGAGCAATGGGGCGTACCACCCGCAGATCAGCGCCTGCTCTACTCGGGGAAAATGGTAGGGGAGTTATCCGAGCTGAGGAGTCTGAGAACCTATGGTGTCCATGACGGCTCCACGATTACACTCGTCACACGTCGAGGCCACACGGGGAAGAGTCCAATGAGCAGTAGTCGTGGTACTGCTAGTAGCTCGAGTCCTCCTAGAACCGAGGTGAAAGACTCGAGCCAGTTGGAAACAAAGGAGCGTATCCGTTTCGGTCCCAGCGCGTCGATTATTCAGGTTCCGGTTGTGCTTCCTGATGGCATAGTTATTGCCGTGGACGTGGATAGAGATGCAAGTGTGATTGAGCTGAAAGGCGCCATCGAAGAAACTTGTGAGCTGGCCGGCATCTATGGAATTGATCTGTTGAGTCAGAGACTGCGGCTGGGGGAAATGGTTCTTCGATGCTGTGACTCGGTCAAGTTAAGAGATCTAGGTGTCACTGAAGACAGTGTTGTTAAGCTGGAGACACTCGACACTCGGCCCTATCTCATTAGGATTGATGGTCCAGATCTGGGAAGAGGACTTAGACCTCAGGTCATCCATTCGGATACTATCGAAATATTGAAAGCTTGGGTAGAAAAGGAGACCAAGATCCCCGCGCGGAGGCTGCGCCTGTCTTTTGGAGGTTGGAATCTTGCGGATTCGGACATCCTAGCCGATTGCTGCATTGACAGAGGCTGTCAACTTGGGCTTGAAATTATGCCCGACTTGGAAGATGCGAACAATAGAAGGAATGAAGAGATCGGGGTTGTTTTGAGTTACAGTGGCGGGGCTAGGGAGGTCTTCACAGTGAACGAACTCGACACTGTCCTGTCCCTCAAACAGAAAGTCTCCGACAAGAGGAGTGTTCCTGAGACGCATCTGGAAATCTGGAGCAAAGATCAACTTCTCGACGATGATTGCACTTTGGATGACCATGATATTAAGCATGGAAGAATACTGGAGGTCAGAATGGCTGGCGTAGAGATGATCGATATCTTCTTGGTAGCACCGAATGGGAATACCATTCCCGAACTTGTTCGTCCCTCAACCATTTCTATTGCGGAGCTCAAAGCAGAACTGCGACACAAAGGGCGTTCAATTCCCGAAGACTCGTCAGAGTTTGACCTAGTCATGGAAGACCATGTACTGGCAGAGGATACTACATTGGAGTCCCATCAGATCGGATGTACGACCAAGTTGACCATTCGAATAAAGAAGGATCATGTAATAAACGACATGAGTTTATACGATCTGACCGAGGATCCAGCTTCTCCAGACTTGATAAGAAGAAGCAGCTCAAGAAGGACAAGTCAAGAAGACAATGATTCGCTAGCATCGGATACCGTGCCACAACTCCAAGATCTGATATTATCGGAATTCTCTGGCTCAGAAGTGCCAGAGGAAAATTCAGAGTCTGGGACATCTGGGATCAAATCTGGTATACACTTACTTCCGGATAAAGCGATCGAGCTCTTAGGAGGTGACTGGAGGTCTTTGTTGGTACTTCTCCCCGAGGCCGTGCGTTGGGATCTCAGATATGCCAAATCTTGCTGGACATACACCCCAAGCGGCAACTTGCCAAACATTGAAAGTCCTCCTCATACAATCGCCGGCGCGCCAGTGGTGATTCCAGTAGAATACCGGCACCCTCTGAGTGCGGGCGTGGCCCCACCACAAGATCCATACCCAACCATCGACCCCAGAGCGAGAATAGGAACTAGAATAATTCAAAAAGCACTCGACATATTTCCAGAAGCATACGGTTTTTACTTTCTGATAAATGGAATGCTGCAGGTAATGGTTCCCAAAGGCTTTGATTATGAGTGGGCCTACTCGCACCGGCCGAACTCTTTTGGCGGGCTAGAAGTCAGCTACATTCGTCGAAAGTTAAGTCCGACTTCGGGGCGCCGCTCAACGGGGCAGAATAACGTTCCGTCGAGTAGCAATAGCGGCAGCAGCAGGCATCGCCCTCGAATCATCCCGCAAGGATCCTCGTCGAATACCTCAGTGTCCAGTGCGCGTTCACCTAGTATTACGCTGAGCACTGCCATTGAAGCTCGGTTGACGGATCCGAAGGGAAAGTCGAAGTCCAAGGAGACACATGTCGGAAGGATTGGGTTAAGGACTAGAGTCGTGAGTGGCAGGGATGCTGGCACATACCTGGTCATGTCCTCGCATATCATAACAAAGTCACTACTCGCAAAAAGTCGAGGATCATTTCAAATGTTTGGTAGCTCGAAAACTCCTCAATTAGAGGAGGGGTGGCACGAAAGAGCAGACATTTGGATTCACGACCGCAAGGTAAGTAGAGTAGAGTTGTTTGCATCCAGGATCTTTATCAGCAGAAGAGTAACGCACAGCAGATCGGGCATGTATACAAGACATTTGATTCTGAAGCCGAAACTTACCCAAGGGGTTTCAAGCATGATGTGAGTCTCGTGAGACAGTCTGCCAGATCCTTTGATGTCTTCAAGGATGTGAAGTCTCCTATCCCTAATCTTGGTTGGATCAGCAAAGAAAAATGGGATTGTCTTCGAGCCGAGCCGAGTGAACTACGAATTTTGGTCAACTCCGTGGAAGTTGAAGGCCGCGAAGCGCGGACAATAAAGTCCAACACTCCTTCCGACATTAGCGTAAGTAAAGCGAAGACCCACTGGACTTTTACTGATATATATGATAGGCAGTCGGTGAAGGCATCTTTATAAATCAGCTCCGCTCCAAGAAAGACGGGCCACAAAGACGAGGAAATAGCCACCAAGACCAGGAGAGACAGGATTGGAGCAATCTGGTCTCGCGTTGTATACTTTACCGTGTATCTCCGGACTTTGAAATTCCAGGAGGGCAAAGTGGACTGGCTATTTATACCGAAGGCGAGAGATCTGACGGCACCATTGGACCAGGAGTAGTTGGCTTTCAATCATTTATGCAGAGATCAGGCCACGTCCAGACATATGAGATGGAGGGGAGAGCTCTTACCGCAAGGCTAGAAAAGGGACTTGTTGCCTTTTACGGCGCATTTCAGGTTCCCAGAGAAATGAGCAAGGAGCATATAATACTGTGAAGATAGAGTTACTCAAGTCTGAGAGTGATGATGGTGTGAATAGTTATAGATATTCATGAATTAACATTCTAAAATGACCCGGCCACTTGGGCAGCTCCCAAGGCAACCTGAACAACCGTCAAGAAGAGGATAAGGGTCCCAAAGCTAGACTTTAATTAGTGACATTTCCTATAGAGCTGATGCAAGACTTACAGAAATGTCCAAAATCGGAGAGTATCCCTTCGGTCTCGGAACAAGACCCAGAAGTTCCAAGGTTTTGCACTTTGGAGGTGTTCCTCCAGGGCTACAATTCTCGGCCACAGGTGAACAAACAGCTCATGATCCCAATTCTCGGGTTCCGAGTTCGACATTAACTTCAACAGCAGCGGATCAAACTCTCTGCTGCTTTTTCGAGCTTTCAACGACTTTAATTCGGATAATTTCAGGCGATGGACAGAACAAGATTGACACCAGCACCACCAACTTAGACCGATGGCCTTGCCCCAGCGGGAATGCAGAGATGAACCGCCGTATGGATCGAAAAGGATGGAATAAGAAGTTTGCATTTCGTGAATCAGCGTGGGTGGGATCCCGGCTTTGAAGAGGGCCTTTCCGTTGAAGGCACAGGGGAGCGCAAAGACCTCTAGTATATAGTGGCCCCCGAAGGGATTGAGTAAAAGATGCCGCGAGAAGTTGTAAGTCCAAGATATTCGAGTATCTGCAAGAGAGAAAAGTGTATATGCATTGAGATAAGTAGATTTTATGGAACCGGTTTCTAGAGCGTCGAGGCGTGAATATTGCAGGTGATGGATATCAATGTCCATTGACGATGGTAATGGTATTGATGATGTGTAATTGGCTGACGAGTCCTGAGAAGGTATCAGTCCGCTTCCTTCGATCAGTCCTGCTAGAGTCTGATCCAATCCTACGGTGTTGCTGCTGCTTCCTCGTCGAAGATGGTACGCAAGTTCGACCTGCCTGTAACCGCCTGATTTGATAAAGTAACTTCTTGCCATTATCCAAACCCCCAGTATGTTGAGAATGGTATCTGTGATGAGTTCTCGGCGTGGACCTTCCGTTTTGGTTTCCTCGAACAGCGCATCCTGTGAAGCAACGATGTTGTTGATATATGTCTGTATGGTTATGCCTGAGCCTCTGTCCACAGACAATTCGCGCACCACTTTCATAAAGAGATCTGTATATTCTTCGACAGTGTCTGAGTTGTGATGCTGGTTCTCGATGTAGTTAAGGTAAGGCTCAGCCTGCTTGCTGTCTGGAAACCCTAGGCTGCGAGCCAGAGAATCGCGCGCATTGGCAGCCATCTACCACTTGGACGTCTTTATGGTTATAAGTTAAAAGAGAAAGCAGAAAATGAATTGGACATGGGTATGCCGAAGACATGGAGGAGACAGATAGAGATATACAGATTCATGAAGAGGGTGTTTGTACGCGGCTGAGCAAGGCGCAGTTCACTTGTGAAGGCCTTTACTTGGGACTCTGGCCCAATTTGTACCAACACTTCAGGGACAACGCATTTGAGAAGTAACAAGGCTCGAATACAGAATGGAGATGAAGATGTACGGGTTCCGGGGGGGAAATGAAGACCTTATTTTGAGGGCATTTGTGAATGTCACGTGTGACGCCAAAGGCTCCGAACCCACTTCAATCTTCCCTCAGCTCAGCCTTGCGTTTTTATCAATGCCACCTCCATAACCACCACCAGAAACCGTAACATGCTGCACCCTTCCCGGCCGTTATGGACAATGAGGCTCGCTCTGCGAGAAATGTGCTCTTTCAGGAAGTAAGACTGGCTCTCTGTTGAGGGAAACTATAGCTAACATTTTACCAGCTTAAACCCTGCTGCGTCGAGCTCAGCCAGCTAGCCCTCCGCGACGATGGAAGCACAGGCAGCACGAAATCCCTGATAGAGTCGACGAAGAAGCTCCTAGTTATACTCGAAAAGAAATGCAAGCGAGATGACGGGGTCTTCGACGAGAAGCTGGCAGACTATGTCTTTTTCCCGCTCTCGCAAACTCTCAAGAAGAAGCAGAAATACACCGATCGATTATCCGACCTGACGATACAATGTTTGAGGATTCTACTCGAATATGGGTGGAGGAGATCGATAGGTCTGGATCTTGCGAAGCAACTCGTTATTCTCCTGGCGTTTATTGCGGGCGGTCCGCCAGACAAAAAGCCAACGGAAATACCGGAGGAGATAGCTATAGGCGCGTACGGGGCACTGGCAGCATTGTTCAAGGATATGGGAGTCACACCTGGAGGAGCAGCTACACTAGTTGAAACTGGGACCGTACCAGCTTTGGGACACTGTGTGACGGTAATATTAGATGGGATCACTGATGGATCCTCCGTTGAAGTACAGCAGCAAGCTCTGCGGGCATTAGGTGCTGTATGGAATTGTATCAAAGATGCCCAGGCTCTGGCAACTTTCCTCCCGGGAACCATCTCTGGATTGACCAAATTCCTCATGCCGGGAACGGCATCTAGGAGGTCACGGAAGAATCTCTCTACTGCTTTAGAAGTTTTAGAGCATGTCTTGACTTCCGTTTTGAGCGATATACGAACTCGAACGATCAGAGATAAGTCGTCTGAAGTTTCAGCTGCAAGTAGCACTGAGCAAAAGGTCCTTACCAAATCATGGCTGAAGGCTACCACGGCTCAAATCAAACTTGCACTCTCCAATATTATTAGACTGCGTAAGCACGATGCCACGGATGTCCGCGCAGCTGTAAATAGGCTATGCCTTACAATTCTAGACGAGTGTCACGATACCTTGTCCGAATCGGCTTCGCTGATGGTGGAAACCTGTATGGTTCTGGATGGAATCGATGAAGAAGGCGATTTGAGCACCAGAAGAACAACCCTCACAGACCTGGCATCTATCTATCCTGATATTGGCGAGCTTGTGAAAAGTACGGCTTATAATTGGGTCACCAGTTTGCCAAGAATAATGCTTTCAAATGATGAATCTGCCAGAAACGGCGCTCTTGAGCAGCTGTCTAGAGCAAACCATTTACTAAGACAACTCAATTCAGATTCTTCAATACTCGAAGATGCACTTGGGAGCTCTCTCCGAGATAGTATCACTGTCACTTTAGAAGCGTCTCCAATATCAAAGGGGATGCAGGAGGCAGAATTCGACTTGAGTAGTCAAGCTGCCTTGACTCTTGTCACGGACAATGCTCTTGTTACTCAATTCCGTCCAGTCATATTGGGCGAGCAGAGCCAAAAGCAGACCCGGACGAAACTCACAGAATTGTTGGCTTCACTTGGAACACGAGAGTCACAGCTCAATATGGCAGGCGAGATGTTAGAGTATGTCCGTGGAGCATCTGGTCCAAGTCTTCTCGCCGCATACTGGCTATCCTTCCAGATCCTGAAATCATCAGCGTCTCTGAACGCAGATATCGACGAGTTCTTCGATTCAGCTCTTACTCTATCTGACGAGCAAGATACCATGACCCAAGAATTAGTCTCCTACTCTCAATCCATCCTCGCCAGCACCGACGAGAGCGAGCATGACTGGCGCATGAAAGCCACTGCCTTAGAAGTAATAGCAGACCGCGCCCAACACCTGCAAGAAGCCTTCCGCCCCGACTTAATTGACACCCTGTACCCCATCGCGCAACTCCTTGGCTCCCCGGCCCCCCAACTACGCTCGCACGCCATCACAACCCTCAACATCGTGGCGCGCGCCTGCGCCTACCCGTCTGCCAGCGCCCTCATAACCTCTAACGTGGACTACATGCTGAACGCCATCGCGCTGCGTCTCAACGCCTTTTCGCTGACGCCGCAAGCACCGCAAGTCCTCACTATGATGATCCGCCTGGCGGGGCCCTCGCTGCTTCCGTACCTCGACGACGCCGTGGCGTCCATTTTCGCCGCGCTCGACAACTTCCACGGCTACCAGCATCTCGTCGACCTACTCTTCTCCGTCCTCGACGAAATCGTCACCGTCGGCTCCAAAGCCCCTGAGTTCCTCATCCAAGCCCCTCCTCCCGCAACATCGGCTCCCCCAGTAACAATAGCAGATATTGCCAGCCTCCTAACGCCCAAACCCCCTTCCCCGACCCTGCACGAAGCATTCCCGCGCACGCCCTGGAAAAGTGCCTCGACACTCCTCGACGAAGCAGAAGCAGCAGCCAACCCTCCCTCTGACACGGAAGAAGAACAACCCCCCCCCGCCACAAGAACTAGCTCCCCCACCCCCAACCAAAACAGCAACGCTACTGCAAAATATAACAACACACACCCAGCACCACCTCACAACGCCCTCTCCCACCCTGCGCCTGCGTCTTCTGACCTTGCTCTGTACCTCCCTACCCGCGCTCTCTACCTCCCAGTCATTCCTGCCGCTTGTCAACGATCTCTGGCCTGTTATCCTGAATTGCGTGTGGGATGCAAGTCCGTTTGTTGTAGTTGGCGCACTATCTACACTTACGGTTTTGTGTCAGACGGCCGGGGGATTTCTCGCTAGCAGAATAGCGACTGAGTGGACGTCTATTCTCAAATTGGCACGGAGGTTGAAAGCGGAGGCTGGCAAGGAGAAAAGAGGGCGGTTCGGGGAGGGTGCTAGGAAATGGGAGAAATGCGTGGAGATGCTGTGTGCGGTGGTGCAAGACGTGGGTGTTGAAGAAATCATATTCGGTGATATTTTGAACGTGCTAGGAGAGGAGGTAGAGCAGAATCAGGAG
>QGMK01001337.1:0-10856 GCA_007825345.1 Lachnellula suecica | reverse complement strand
TACTCCAACGCGCCCTACCAGCAAACACAATCGCCGCCTCCGCACCCAGACCAGCAATGGCCCAGCCCAAACCCCACAATGGTATCACCCATCAGCGGCGCCTATGTGCCCGACAAGGTCCCCATGGCCCACCAGGAACAGCAATACACGGATACGAAGACGCCGAAGTCCCCCGTGCCGACAGTGAGCGAGATCGCGAGCCCGCATGATTATGGCGCGCAGTCCCCGGCGCCGACGGTCAGTGAGATCGCGTCGACGTATCATGCGCCCCATTCTGCGCTGCCGCCGTCGGGATATGGGGCTCAGGCGGGGCCGGTGCCGACGCATTTGCATCCGGGTCAGGCGTCTGAGTTGCAGTAGGTCGGTCGTGGAGGTGGAGGGTTAAAGGGTGTTCGGTTGTATAGGGGTTAAAGGACTAACAAATTTTCAATCTTAGCTGGATGGCTTTTTGGCTATTGAGTACAGGTACGAAGGCATACCTGAGTTTGTTTATACCACGATAGTAATTATTGTTTATTTTCACCTGCTAGTCAAGAAGTGATCTGTAACTCACTCATAATGTGTTAAAGATACCGAAAAATATTTTATATCACAGTATCCTCCCACTCCGAACCCACGGCCATAAGCATCAACGCCGATCTGAATGCACCACCGACCAAATGCCAAATTGCACGGGTATCAAAACCTTAACCTTCATTTCAAACCCGAACCCCTATCAAGAAAAGCCCCGCTGGGCATCAACCTGAAAGCCAACAACATACTTCCTCGTCTTCCCATGTTTCTCCTTGACATCCCCATCATCCCACAGAATAGGAATAACCGTCAACAGATTAACAAAACTCACGCCATCCTTCCTAAAATTCACAAGCTTGACCTGCGCCTCCTCTCCCTTTACAATCCTATCCTTCAGTTCCCGTCTAGCGATGCCATTGATCCTATTGATTTCAGATTTCTGCTCAGTCGATAGCTCAACGGTGTTTGCTGGGGCATGCTGCAAGAAGCGACAGTTTCGCCCGAGGATTTCGCTGCTGCTGTAGCCGGTGAGGGACTGGAAGGGGTCGGAGCAGTAGACGATGGGCAGGTCGGGGCTCTCGCTGTCGCAGAGCACGAGGGCGACTGAGCTGTCTACGTTGCCGATGTCGATGACTGGGTTGGGGCGTGTTCGGACGCGGATCTGTGTGTTTATTGGTCAGTTTATGTGAAGACTTAGAGGAGACGGAGGTGCTCCGAGACTTCCGTCGGAGCAAGGACGAAGCTCCGCAAGGAAATAGAAATAGAAATAGTAGCTGAATTGCATACCAGAATCCCCAGCATGTCGAAGCCGCTCGGCGCATACAACCCGGGGTATATAAGAGGATCCCTCAACGACTCGCTCGACCCGATCGAGCTATTCGGCGTATGAACAACGCCCAACATCTCCCCTCCGCTCGAACTACTTCCCCCAGACTCAGCATGCGTTATTGGAATACGCCCTACTCCTCCACTTCCACTGCCACTGCCACTTCCACCTCCAAGTGCTGAGTACGTCCGCGTGCGTAACTATGTCACGTAAGTATAGGTACTTAAAGATGTATACGTCCCACGTGATTTGCAAGCCTTCGCCACTGCACAAGGAGCCGCACGGATCGATCGACAAACGCACCTCCTGAAGCCTCTGCGCCTGCTGCCAATACTGTTCGTTCATCTCGCTTTATTCGCGCGCTACAGCATTGTTTCTGCGATCGAAAGGCAAGTGGCTAGCTCCCATGATATGAACCTCTGGCAAGACATCGAGAAAAGGAAACCATCTCCTCTATGTTTCGGGGTCCTGCGCCGGGAGAAGACGTCAGGCCGTTAGTTAGATTGGCTCGATTCGCGTTCGATGTGAAGTACTTGACGAGTGAGCCGCGCATCGGGCCCGATTCTTTGGGTCTAGAAGCGCCGGGTAATTGGGTGCAACAGCTGATTGTGATTGCGCTTGAATGGAAATTGATTATAAGATGATATATTTAGAGACGGATGGGAGGAGGAAGATATTAAGTGGAAGGTGGAGGAAGGGGTGGTGCACGTGATTCGCCCCCCTGCCACTTCCCCGTGTAGATCACCTCGGGGTTCATGCAGTCGGTGCTCACTGTGCTTCCAGGACTCCTGAGCTTGAAATTTTCGGCTCTCTGTCAAGAAAATGCTTGAAATACGCCGAAACGTGAAGCCCGCTTTTTTAAAAACTCTAAACCCAGTAGGAAAATGCGACGGATCCGAGTCATTTGGCAGATATCACCAGTCAGCCTAACCCAATTCTTTGTATCTGACTTGTAGGAGTTTGGGGGGTATCAAAGCTGCTCGACGCTGGGGGAAGAAGTCACTGATCTCGCGGGTGTTTGGCAATAACTACTGTACACGCAACAGTAGTGGGAGAGAGCAAAAAGCGAGAAAAAAGACAAAGAGAAATAGCTCAGCTTCAAAAAAACATGCAATGCAACTAAAACCACCTAAGATGCCAAAATTGGATTCCCAGAAAGACAATCCTAACCAAAAAGAGAAGCTCCACTCGCAAACCAAAATCATACGCTCCACCCTTGCCAAGAGGACAAAACCGCTCCTTCCATATCCAAATATAAAAAACGCAGCGATAACTGTAAGCGTCTGCAATAACAGACCAGATCAGATCCGATCACCCAAAGCTGCAGTAAAAACCCGCTAAACACAACAAAATCAAAGATCCCCCTCAGCCTTCACCTAAACCCCAACTCCAGCGTACGTCGCAATGCATCGTAGGATCAAACCAAACACCAACACAACACCGAGCAATAATCAAACAACCAAGGTCAAATCCGCCTCACCTACCTGCGTTTCCACGGCGCAAAATCCCAACCTCAGCCTCAGCTATTCTTACCCGCCTCATCTCGCAGCGCCCACCAATCACAACACCGCTACCGTTTACACCAATCCACTACCCCAGGAAAAAACTGAGCCGCATAAGCCCCCCAACCAACCAACCAACCAACAGCTAAGCCTCGTACTGCGGGGAGAAGGATTGCAGACTGCACGGGGCTGAAACTCCAACAAAGTTGGAACGGAATGGAGATGGAGATCCTGAACCTAACGCATGAAAATTTACCCAACGTGGATTGTGGGAGTGAGACGGTACGAGAAAGTGGAGATTGGAAGATTGCGGCACAAGAAAGGAAGGTCGAAATCGAAAGGAAGACTTCTAGAAGGCGCACGTGCGAAGCAATACAAGCATGCAATCCGAGACAGTCTCTCCGCGGCTTGGCGAGAAAACTACCGCATTAACCCGAAAATAAGACCATAACAAAGTCCCATATCCAGTGAGACATTTACATGGTCTTATTTTCGCGTCAATACGGTATGAAAATGACGTGCAATTCCGCGGGCTTCTTAGGCCGCTGAAGCAGTGGAAGTGGAAGTGGATTGAACTTGCTGTTGGATCTAGTTTCTCTTTCTATTCTGTATTCTCAGTTGTGCTATTTTTACAGATGCCTCTCTCGTTGGACGTTGTTTTTATACACAAAAGTGCACCTACCCGCCACGATCTAGCCATCAAAAGAAGAACCCAGAACTGCCCGCTATGCTTGCTCCAGAACGACGCTCAATGCATGAGTTTAAGTGAGACTTTAAAAAGAAAGGTGTTGTGCGAAACGACGTTAGAATGCTCTGCGGGCCATGGGCGGTGGAAGGTGGTCGGTCAGCGTGGTTTCCGAGCTGTGCTGGGAGCTCCCGCGTTCATCTTCAGAGACTGATACTGTTTCCGGGTGCTTCAGCTTCGTCTCGTCCTCCTCTTCCGAGTGCGCTGCTGCTTCCGTCTTAGGACCTGCTTCGACGTCGAGTTCCTGCTTTACGGCGATGGCGCTGTGCTTCCTGTACATCTTGTAGAAAACGTGACTGCCCCATAGCTGTGCGGCTGCGAACATGAGGTGGAGGAGTGGGGTGGTTACTTTGAAGGCGATGGTCCAGACGGGCCAGAGGTTGCCGAAGAGGTAGAAGATCAGGATGGTTTCGGTGGTGGTGCCGGTAAGGGGTGGTGATGGCGGAGATGCGGAAGAGCTTGGCGAGGAATTTGTGGTCGGTGGGGTAGACGCGGTAGAGAATGATGGAGATGTGGGGGAGGAACTCGGAGATGATGTCGAAAGCGCCTGTAGAAATGAATCTTAGTTATTGCGTTGAATGAATGGTTTCAAAGACAAGCAAGACTTACCCCACACTGTACAGAGAACAAACTCGAACGTGGCATCCTTTTCACGGCTGAGGTTGAGTGATATGGCAATGGCAGATTGCCCAATCATGATCGTTCCAACATGGTGTCCAACACTGACTGGAGAAATCTTTGGCCTGTAGAATAACTCAAAAACATACATTGCAATCAATGCTTGGGCAGCGATGATCAAGATATCGCCCATCTTAACAAGCTTCGATCCAGCATACGGTGTATGCAAATCAGCACTTCCGAAAGCAACGTCGATGAAAGGATACGCGGCCAAGATCAGAATAGCCAGCTTTGTCCCTCCTGCAATATGATGATTAACGAACCCTCTCCGTGTAGTCTCGTCCATTTTCGCATAGATTTTGCCGTATATTCTCTTTAGCAGGAAGCCCTCAAGCACGTAGAAGCGCAGTATGAAGTATATGACGAAGATAACGCAGAGGATGAGGGCGCTGTAGGGCGCTAGCTTTGATATTGACTCGAGAGGAAGCTTCTTGATATGGGGCCCTTTTCCAATGAATACAGGAGTGGTATCATTGTTGGCGCCAGGCGTTAGGTAGTTCGCAGCGTGATCGGCCATGGCGAAAGTCTGTTGCAATCATGCAAGATGGAAATGGAGGTTGAAGGTCTTGGAAAAATAGAGGCGTGGAGAGAGTGTGTATATGTAGATAGTACAGCGATGATTCAAAAGCAGGACAGCGGAATACAAAGAACAAGGTGTAGATTCAATTGACGAAAGAAGTGAATGTGAAATGGGAGCAGATCTATGAGGAATATTAGACAGCAGCGTGAATGGACGTGAGACAAGAATGTTTCTTGGATGAAGTCCGAGGGCACTGCCTTCATATGTACAGATGTACCTGCCGGGGTGGGTGAGTGTAAGTATGCGAGGTGACAGGGGACAAGGGGCGGAGAAGGCGAGCTGGCGAGGAGGGCTATAGACGACGCCCATGTTGGTTCTTGTTGCAGAAGGAGCGCCAGAGCAACATCTTGCGCCTCTTCCTGGACGTTTCCAATTTTGAGTCTGCGCCAACGCAATGGGCCAGATTGCAGGGGGGGAAGGCCAGTTGCAAGTGAATGGCCAGATTTGCGAGATTTGTAAATTCACTATCATATTATTCCCCGATGCAGAGACAGTAAGGAAAAAGGCCGTGCGGCAGATGGACGTGAGCAAAGTACTAGAAGGTTACAGGAGGATTTGGATGGAGCACAAACAGGGTCAGCAAGCATACGGCTGGCTGTCTTCCGTTTGTTGGACCGGCCAGGCGGTACTATTTCCTCGCTGGGCTGAGTACATATAGGTACTCACTGCTGCTTTTGAACGCGGGCCATAATACATAATAGCCCTCACAACGGTCTAGTGTGCCTCTTTGGCAACGCCATGAATGCCCTCGTTCGCATTTGCTTGGTTGGAGCCCAACAGCCCAGGCCAGTCCAGTCCAGATCGGCTCAAGGTTCACATACGAAGGGAACAGTGGGGATTGCGCAATCGGGGAGGAATCAATGCATTTAAGCTTTTCCGTGCATGTCAGAGAGAGAAGTCAGAGAGCAAATAGCATTCCTGATCAGGAGAGAGAATGGCCCGGCCCACAGACGATGCGGCATTTGATTTGACGTGCACGGGTCTAAGGAAACGTGGAGAGAGTGAAGTCTGGAAAAAGTCAAGCTTTCGCCAAGACCTGCCACAGATCGCACTAGGCTTTTTTGGGTATAGTTCCAGGGGCTCATCGGGCAGTTTGGCGCCAGAAGCAGCTGCTGCAGCTCAGGACCCTTTTGCCTTTTGTTCATCGCTTCGGAATTCTCCTTTGACCAATCATCAACCACCTCTCATGTTACCTCCGTACTGCGGCTGGTCTTTTGAACAGCTGAGCCAACAAAACCACGTGCACCGGTTTCGTACTGCCAACCTGCGACAGTATCACCATCTATCACGGCTACCAACTGCTAACACGCCACTTTCTCCAGACTCATGCCTCCGCACTCATATACACGCGAGCCTATCGTCTAGCTATCGAGCTGGAGCAATTCCAATTGCTGCATCGTGTGTCAAGTCTTATACTACAATAGCCTGATACCAGTGCTCATAATGTCATCGAAGCCTCCTGAGTGGCTCCCAAGCGAGCGCTTTTTGCCAGACTTCTATCCTCATGTCATGCTTACCCCCACAAATCTGTTCTCCAAGGCTTCGCCTGTTCCAATTTCCACCCGAGGATTGAGGCACAGGATCAGCGGTGCTTGCTACCTGCTATTCTTAGGCTGTTTGTACAGTAGCTCCAGGCTGACTGCCGAAGCAATTACACCAACACACCGGGGCACAGCATACAGTACCGCTAAAATTGTACCTGCAGGCATCAGCCTGGATTTGGAACTTCAGTAGATCGTTAGATCCTCAAGGACGTCAAGACAAGCTTTTGCCAATGCGGAAGATCAACCGCACCAGCTCTGACTTGTTTCGGTATCATCTGGAGGTCAGTTCGCCCACCAATGATGACTCAAACCAGCCTGATCTCTCTCCGTTTCGTTTGACCTCTCGCGGAATGAGCCGAAGCGCTGCAGAAACTCCCCGGAAAAAACTGACGAGCTTGAATGCATTTTTGTTATCCGAGCCTCGTATAAGCCAGCCTAAGAGAAACGTTGAACCGAAGGCCGCCTCGTGGTATGTTATGGGTGCAGTTGGTTTTTACATTTCCGTTTCATTAGTCTCCGCCACGCTCGACGATTGGCCGAATCGTTTAGTCGAAGAGGCGGTGCCCTGTCAGAAACGATCAGGCATAATCTCGTGTCCCCACCATTTCCTTCTTTAGAAGGTATTTGTTCTATCGCTTCAGAAAAATCCTCCGTTCTTACTTTCAAGATCGACCAGTCAACTGCTCTGATCGTCGCTATTACTCAAACCTTTTATACGAACATTACATGATATTTGAACCGGCGGATCTCGCATCAGGAAATCCCGCAAAGCTTGTATGAGCCATTATCTAACAAACAAAGTTTAGTGTCCAGGCCTGTTTGGAGTCGAAGAGGCTATCATCGGCCTACAGCGCTGTTCATAGAGTCGATTGTTGCTCAGCTTAGATATTCCCACTTCCCCGACCTCTCGGAATGAACCAGACATTATACCTCGAGACTTCGGCTCATTGGGATGCGAATTGCAGTTTTCAAGAACTGAGAGTGCCATGCTTCTCAAGTTGAATGCAACTGCTCTCACGCTCAAGTTTGGCCGCATTCCCCTTTTGGTTCTTCCGATTTCAATATCTAGGTAAGAGCTCGAGGCATTACTCACCGTACACCTTGACCTTTCGATATTGAAGTCACGCCACCAATTAGCTTTTGGGACCCCCAGAATGTTCCACTACTTGTGGCACATTTAAACTTTTTCCAGTGGACCATTCGAAGCCGAAATATGGACAAGAGGTAATACGGATCAGAGCTCGAGTCGCTCGTACGGTGGGCAGTCCAGCATGCTTTTGCAAATCATACGTCAAGTATAGGCTTGCAGAATTGAAGATATGAAAGGCGAAGTCGCAATCTTCTAGTTGTAGCTACCTGCTGAATTGTTCTTTTCCTTCACATCTGATATTCTTGCACTTTATTTTCACTCTCATTGTCTCAACAGCCCACCCCGAGAGTTCATCCCCTTTCAATCTAACAGGCACAGATGACCGAGCCCAGTGTCTTTCGCATCAGTCCGTTACACGCTCGCAACTAGATATTCGTAAGTCAGACTAATCATTCAGCTCCTCTTCTGCGGAAAGAAAGGCGCTCGAAAATGGGGCCTGGGAGTTTTGTCCCTCAGGTTGTGGAAAAGGAATATGCTGACTTTGGCAGGCTTCTCCCCGGATATGAGTTCCCTGCTTTACGATACTAAGTGCAAACCTTCACAGCAGCTCTTTTCTTCGCCAATACTGGTCAACCTTCGCACGCCGGCGGAAGCAGCTGCAGAATAACGCGTCCTTGCGCGGTAACAAAGCTGGATTCAATATGAGCATGCTCTTTTGGTGTCAAGATTATTGCGGTTAAATCGACTGTCGAGCATTGAGAATGCCTTACTCCAGGTACTACATTTCAAACGCCCCCAACTCCACCATTTGGAGATGGAGATAATGAAAAGGAAGGTGCGGGGTCAAGGCACAAGTGATCTGCAAGAGCTTCCGAGATACAAGTGGAAGGCGGTGAAGGGAAAAGCACAACGTGGAAAGCTTGGGCGGGGTATTCGTTTTCCCTTATGGGTACTCCTTCTCCTTCAGACCTCAGCATTATGACTGTTTATGGGCGTCTTGTTTCGTCAAGCCTACGATAAGTGTCGTTCCTCCAGACAGGAAGAAAAGCCATTCGGGCTCTTTCTTGGACGGCACGGCCCATTTCGCTAACTTAAGGCGTCCAAGCAAACACCTACCGCCCTCTTCGCCGAGTCTTTCCAAGGCACCTCATTTCCGCCCCCGCATTGTGCGACCCGTCGAGCCCGCGCTGTCGAGCCTCGCTTCAAGCGATCGCCGATTATCTCCAAACCTCGCCCCGCCACGATCTGACCTGTCTACCCAGAAAGCGCCTTCCACTCGTGTAACTCGGCATGTCTTGCTTCCCGGCGCCACACCCACAGGCCCGAGCGCGCCAAAAGAAAGATTATCTGATCCAGATCCAGATGTCCCCAAAGCACTTCCAAGCGAGGGTCGGAAGAAAAGCAATTCGTGCAGGGTCCGAACAGGGTTGCACTTACCAGGTGGCCGGAAGCCTTGTTTCTTCATGCTGTGACCAACTTTAAAGGTCGAGTCTGTGGTTTGGCTGCAAGATCCCGATTTCGTGTTACCAGCTGGCTGCATGGCAACCTATCAGCCTGCGCGTGCGACCAATTCTCCACAAAGACACATTGTTCCGCGTTGAGATGTGCGCTCTGTTTCCTTTTCTACGGCGTGGTATCTTCCCCGTCCATCAAGATGGCTTACCCGGTTTCCGGCCATGTGGCATTGGTGCTGTAGTGTATTGAGGCTTTCTGGAGAATATCGGAGAGTTAAAGACATGGGAAGCTGCACATATGTCCTGTACATGTACGCAGCCGAGAACTTCTACAGTTTGTTTCGAATGAACCAGGCATAACAACGTCAACGCGCTCCACTTCCACCTTACTTTTCATCCTGCTTTTAGGCAGGGGAGTGTCGATCATAGGTTTCCAGCACGATGGTGGTCCCGCTGAAAGAGACCGAGGGCGGCAAGATTGTCTCTGTTGTTCTGTCGCTGGTGTCGATGTCCCTGCTGGCTGTATGCCTATGTGAGTATTCTGCTTCTCAACGTATGCTTTTAGGTGCTGACGCTGCGTAGCTCGGCGGGTGCAGAATGTACGAGATTGGTCGAGGCTACCTCTTGTGTGCTGGCGTAGGTGTTCTGCTTAGCTATTTTGCTTGACGATTGCTGATTACTTGAAAGTGGTGCTGCTCATATACAGTGACTCGGTCATATTTGTGTTCGGCACTGCTATAATTTCAAATGGCTTTGGCGTGGACTCGTCGAAGGATATGTGTTCGAAGGCGATATTGCTGTGTTTGGGGTGTTACTTGACTACTAAAGTGGGTTCTCAAACGTATAGTGACAAGCATGTAGCTTACAGTCATTAGGTGGTATGTGTCAACGATCTAGCATAAATCCACTACTAAGTACCCTAGTTTCTCTATTACTTTCTAGTGGAAAGAGTGGTATGTAAAACTCTCATTGCCGAGTCATCGTCCTAATTCAATTAGTATATTATCCGTCGAACGTCCAAGCCAAGATCCAAGGACTGGCTCTACCTATTCAACTCGTGCGGAATGTTACGTGAGTGCTGTACCAGCTTTCCCCCTGGTTTTCTCTGACTGTGCATAGTCCCCTACTGCGTTGTCATCGTCCTGAATTTCCTCTTGTAAGTTTCGAACTCTGCATCTCTCCCAGGGACTCCCTCGTTGACGCTTCAAAGTCGGTTCTCGATCTATGAAGATGGGACATGCCGCATTGGCATGAAGAGAATTGCAATGATACCTTTGATAGCATTTGATATAGTAGTTAATGTGGGTTACCCCCAAGTACTACCAAGTTGGGTACTGACGACAATAGGTCTATTTGACGTCGTTATTTTTGGTACCTCTCCGAGGTGAGACGCATTTCCTGCGCAAGGGTTCTAGTACGACTGACTTCTGCTAGGGCTGTACTCCTACAAAAACCATCGCACATCACAAGTCCGAACCATCGCCCTCCGAACCTTTATCGGCAGCTGCTGCACCCTCATCTCCAGCGCCGTGTACACCCCCCTCCTCCCCCAGCTTTCCCCAAAACTAACAGAACACAGAAATCTCACAGTAGTGATGGTCCTCCACGGCGAACCAGGCTGGATCTGCCTCATGTGCTGCAACATCGACAGTGCGTGCCCTCCCCCTCCTTGACCCACCCAAAACTAACCCCTAACCCCTCCCCAACTAGTCCTCTTCTCAGTCCTCGTCCTGCACTGGATAACATCCAAAGACAACGCCTCCACGCTTTCCACCTCCAACGCCGCCAACAACAATATCTACGCTGCCTCCCCTCGGCGTTTCTCCAAACCCATCCCCCGTCCTGATGTCGGACTAGCTGAATACACGAAGAGAGGAGGCGTCACGACGCTGGTCACTGCGAAAAGTATGGAGGAAGGTGGAGG
>QGMK01001336.1:0-10869 GCA_007825345.1 Lachnellula suecica | reverse complement strand
GACTAGATAGGTTAATCAAAATGGATTCATCAGGTCTAGAACCTGACTGTAATTGGCTTTCATTTATTTTCATGAAATACAGTATTTACATTGGCTCGCTTGAGAGTTGGGCTGGGGGAGCTGAAAACTGCCTCGCGCCACAGCCAGTTTACAGCCTCGTTTCACAGCAGCTTCACATTTCTGTTCATCAACATCACTTTAATCTAAAGGTATAAAAACTATTCTCAAGAATAGTAACTCTGCGAATGTTCCATCGAGGCTGAAATACTGACCATACGTTACACTTATCGCCCATTTCTTTTCAAGACACGTGAACATGGAATCAGCCTCTTCAGGTAAGTTATGCTTAGCGTCACTAATGCTATGATATCTAATTCATGTCTAGACATTGTCACCTCCAAATCGCCGGCCTCATGGCAGACTATCTTCTGGATTCTCGTGAGCCTGGCGATTGGTGCCATGGCTCAACCTGGAGGGCGTATCTGCGGCTTCCCAAGCCGCTACCGAACGTACCTACGATGATCTCCGATGATTTGCAGTGCAGACATGCTATGCATCGTGATAAGACTCCTGGTTTCTCTCTTACACCTACGGCTATCCTTCCTAGAGAGCTTGGGCCTTCTACTTCACCACCGCTTCAACGACAACGACCAGCCCGATGATGATGAGCACGCAGGAGACGACGATGAGGGAACCGACGGGATTCGAGCTCTTGAAAAAATGATGTGGCTTCGCTGGCTTTGGTTCCTCCTCGGTCCGCTCCCCCCGGCCATCAAACTCGCATCTATGGGTGGCGTTGGCTGGGCACAAACTTGGGGCATGATGTTTCTATAGGCTCTTGGGTGACCAACGAGCTTTTGGTTCTTTTCGCTACGTTCAACCGCTCCTTCCTTACCACAACTCGCTCCGGACGAATTGAATGGCCTGGATATGAACAAACGACTCGGGCGCCTAAGTACAAGCAAGCCCAGCGCGTTCTCGATCTGTGCGAGAAGAGCCTAGGAATGACAGCTTTGCTCGTACATGTGGTGCTCCTGAATAATGTATTCAGGATCTGGTGGACGGCTTCGCAGCCTCTAGATGGGCATTATTTGTACGTTCGGCTGAGTTATATCTCCATGGTTTCAGGAGCCGTGTGGGTTCCAGCTACTGTTATATTTCTTATTGCCGGTTTGCGTCTGGATATGTTTGTCATTTTCTTCGCAGCGCTTTTCTTCATCATGCTTGGGAACATCGGGACAAATACAGTGGTTTTTGGAACACAAATCCTAACGGCCGGTACGTCTTCCGTCTTTGTCTGGGCGATATCTACAGTCGCGATCTCATTACTTTTGCTGTTGATGAGTTATATTACCCGACGCTTTGCTGTGATGGGGAGAAATCTGTTGGTGCTGTTTTGGAGTGCTACTGAGAGGCAGTTCAGTGTTGATTATAAGGCATGTTTAGCATTGCTTTTCTTCTTCAGTACGGTGGCTGCGAGCTTGTTGTGGTATGGCAAGATGTATAATTCTTCGGGTACTTCTGTGCCCGTTTGGACAGGCGTCTTTGGCTAGGAGCGCGAGGGCTCTGAGACATTTCTACCCTATACTGGAAATTCTGCACGTATTGCAAGTTTTGAAATTGAATTTCGAAGTCCAACTTTTATTTTTTAATTATAAGGCCAACTCCGATGTATACCAACGCCATAGCTAAACTTCCATTCTGACTTAAGCCCAAGTTAACTTCGAATCCGAGCTGAATAGATGCCGTCGGCATCCATAGTCAATCGATTGTTCAGGAAATAGTACCATGGATCCAAAAATAAAGCCAACTCTGGATGTTCCCCAAGATTGTAGACCCGCGCTAGAAGACACACATTTCGTTGAGGAAGGTACGACTCCTTACGTCCGTGCGATGAATTTTTTCGTGCCTGCCGTTTGTGTTAGAGATTCCCAAAATCCAATCATACAATACAGGACATCTATCCATACCAGTTTCCACCATTCGTTAGTCATTGGGAATGGAGCATTTAGTCCCTTCTTGGTTCCTATGGCTTCGATGTGATATGTCGGAGGATTCTTAATCCATGCCTTGCATTCATCGAGCCCGATACTGACGAGGAATTTGGTGAAGGTTCCGTAATTGTCAGGTATCGTGAATGAAGATGTGCAGCTGTTGATGTCTGCCAAGGCCACGGGTTCATGGCCTGCTTTTTGGCGGCGCTCACTGGTCCAATGCTGCGCATGTTTGTAGAAATCTGGAAGTGCCCCAAGTAAAAACATGGCCATCTGTATGAATCAGCACTAGATTTCTTATTTTGAACGAATTTGGCGAGATGGAAACGTATTTACGAAGGAAATGGGGGCTTACGAATAGCTCGCCTGCTGTGGCAACTTCTTCATCGATTGCTATGGGACCGCGTCTTCTTCTTTTCTTCCGCAAGTTCTTTGCGCCTTGTGTGATGATCATTTGCATTCCAGTCATACTACCAGGCGGCGGGTCTTCGCCATCCCAGTCACTGTCTGAGGACATCTCGTCACTATCTACCATATAGTAGTCTTTTATTCCGGATTCGCCGTCGTCATCCATGAGATCCGAAAGGCTTGAAAATCGATTGCTCGATTTCGAAGTTGCTTGTGAGCTCTTTGCACTTCCCCTTATTTCTTTTCGCCCCCTTGAAGGGAGTATGCGGATTTTTCTGATGCTTTCATATCCTTCGGCCAGATGCTTTACTCGCGCAAGGGAGTGGTCTTCCTCTTCAACTGGGTTATTCGAAGATTCTGCATTTTGAAAATATGATGTATTATCCTTTTTTTCCTGTTTGGTGAGAGCTCGAATACCCCTCTTTGAAAACTGCTGATTCACGACACCAGGATTTCTCTCTGTGATGCCGAGGTACATGAGGCCTTTCAGACGGCTTTCGATCTTGCAAAAGTATTCCAGTAGATCTGCTAGCTCGAAAAGAAAATTGTAGTGTGATGACTTTAGATCCGTGCTGAGTAAGGATATTCGCAAAGTTTTGTCATCGAACGTTTCCAGGACCGCTACTGCTGGTACAGGCTGACCGTAGGCTACTTTGTCTTCAAAGATTTGCACTGCCCAGCGTTGATGCAGGGCCTTTGCGCCGTAGACCTCGAGATTCCGCAAGCAGGTAACAATGCGTTTTCTATCGTCGCAGTTCTCCGGAACAAGTCTAATCTGATGTTAAAAAGAGCTAGCTTTGAGACGACCTCATCAACTACAACGTACCTCATAATGAGTTCTAGTTTCCCTCGTAGAAAAATTTGATATTTCAAATTATGAAAGACGGGTTCCGCAATGTCTGGGTTCTCCTTCACTGACTGAGACAGCATTCGGCTACCAAGTCCCATACTTTCAAATAGGGGTTTGAGTTTCAAAGCTGTATCCAAATCGAAAGCCAGAAAGGCAATTGTCCAGAAAAGCTCTTCTCGAGGTCCTCGGAATCAGGGATGAGCCAAAAAGTGCTTTCCAAGGCATTTACCATGGTATGGCGTATGATTTTAGAGTTCCTCGCATCTATTAAACTGTCGGTTACTCACGTGACTGCTCGTGCTTATGCCCGTAGTGCGCTAAGCGCCCTTAAACTTATATTTATACTTCAATTTTTCCTTTGTTTTATTTTTACTCTTTAAATAGATATATTAATACATTTTGGATCCACAAAATCCTACTTTCAGTCTATCGTACAATAAACCGTGCTAAAATGCTACGCTGTCCGGATGTCCCTAGTTTATACGATATTAATAATATATAAAACCGCAATAATGCATCGACCAAAATTAACCGGATGAGACCGGCCATGAAGAATACATGAACAAGGTTAATGAGCCAGTCATCGACGTTGTCCAGGAGGAGGAAAGCAATGCATCCTACGATCAGGCTTGTAAAAACAGTGGCCCAGAGCTCTGGGAGACGAATCATGTTTGCCAGGACTGTACGGATGTATTGCCCTAGGCAATAGATGAAGAAGTAGTGGATTAGGTAGTCGTTACCGATCTTTAGGAGGAGGTAAACAATGCCTTCGGCAATTAAGGCCGACAGGATTGTGAGTATTGTGACGATGTAGGGCATGGTTGCTGTGGTGTTGATCTGAAGTTGCTTTGAAGTAAGTCTGGTTTGAAGTGAGTTTGGTTTGAAGACTTTCTGATGTACTGGAGTTTCGAATATACGGAAATATTTGGGACATTTTAACCATAATTGCACAGTATTGTTCTCGATAATGCTTTTTGTCTACCTCCTCTGTTGCGCATAGCTGAACAGTAAATCCTGTTTCTTCTCTGTTCTGCTAGACAATACATCCTAAACAGGCTTCGTACTTGCCAAAACTCTTTTCATATATTCTCTTTGTGCTTATTATGTTTAAGCAGCGGAATGTCTTGAAGTCCTCATGATTCCTCTCGACAAAGCGAGGAACAAAGTTGGGGTTTAGTACTCGTACCGTATTGATCCGAAAATAAGACCATAACAAAGTCCCATGTCCAGTGAGACATTTATCTGGTCTTATTTTTAGGTTAATGCGGTAAGTCGAGAAATAAGCGGGCTTTTGAATATTTTGCTTTTGTGACGCGGCGCTGAAAACGCCTCTTATTTCTAAGAAATGATTTAGCATACAGGTAAGACGCAACGAGGAGGCCACTGATATCTATGCTGAACTTGGAATTGAGAGATTATTATGCTCCCTGTTCGCTTCAAGTTTCTCGCCGGAAGTACATATCACGACAAAGTTTTCAAGTCTTGGACGTCAGTTGGCTTGGAAAATAAATAAATTGTACACATATATTGGTTTAATGAAAGGAACTTAGCATCCATTCAGATGCTCTCCACGGAGCGTCCTCGCATGACTTTCAACCAATCGGGTCATAGTCATCGGGGCCCCTGGAAGTAAGTCCTGACTCGGCGAAGTTTCTACACCGATTCATTCTCGAACGCAGTCCCCCGAACACGTGCCTTTCAAGCCTCCATTGCCACGATCAGAATGGCACTGATGTAACGCGCCACGCAGAGAAGGAAAACGGTGTTGATCAACCAGTAGGCCCAGTCGCTACCGGTCATTAGAAGGTAGTGAAGCGTGCATACTACTAACAGAGGTATGAAAATTATGAGACGGGGCATAATTGCTGTGGTGTTGATCTGAAGTTGTCTTGAGGATATTGGTTATTGTTTTGAACGTTTCTGGAGGTTTTGAAAGCTTGATTATGCGGAGACATTATGGTCTCTAATACTTATTGCACACTACTGTTCTCACTGGAGCTCTGTTTTCGGGTTTTCTGTTATGGCCAGATGAACAGAAGATCATTGACGGAAAACCTCTTTGTTATTTCTCTATTGTACTCATTGTGTGCAAGAAGAACAATTGTTGAATGAGGTTCAATGAATATTGTGATGTTGACGAAGAACAAAGAGAGTTGCATGCTGTGGATTGTCTTTCACGGTTGTACTTACGCAGGGAAGATCAGAGGTCTTCTACCCAGCGAAGCGAAGGAAAGGAACGAAGCCGCAGGTACTCGAAATCACGAATAATTGTACAGAGAGGAGGAGAGAAGGAGACAAAAACTTCCAAATAAGCTTGCTCATGCATCACGTGACTTCCCTTTATTTTCAATCAAAGGACTATCTTGCTTTTCAATTATATTGGTTATCATGCTAACTTTGCAATAACAACAAATTTATGAGTCTTTCTAGAATGGAGCAAGGTTTAGAAATGTTTTATATCACGGTGATGGTTCGGAATTGGGGAATTATCTGTTTGGTAGTCGAACATAACTTTTCTTTTCTTCCTCCCAAACTTGGTTAGTAAGCTCGCCGCTTCTGCTCAGGCGCTAATCACCCTCGGCTCACCCTCTCCTCACCCAGCTCACCTGAGCAGCCTGAGCAACCTAAGCATTCCCTGAGCAGCCCCTGAGCAGTACCCACTACTCACTCACGCATTTGATCTCCAATCAGGCTTTGGCGATGATCCCTGGGAAGCCCATACAGGCTCCCAAGGATCCCGAACTGGACCTTCATGAAAATAGATCCATGTTATGTCATGGGTGATTTCAGACGACATTTTTGTCGTTTCGCATTCAAAGCGGTCAGTTACCATCGCCGCTCTGCTCAAGCGCTACTCACCCTCGCCTCACCTCTGCCCAGGTTACAATCTCGCCAACTATTCGGCTCTGCCGTCCGTACGAAAGTTGTCAACTTTACACGACTCTATTGAGGGGGACCAATTCGGCTCCTAGGGGGCCCAAATAGGATCCCTTCAAAAATACAGCTTTCTAATTTAGATTAGAACCTCTATTGTACTCTTACAGATGACTCTTATTCGCGGCACTTATTAGTATATCTCTGGGATATCGGGCTAATTTAGTGCAGATCGTGTTAATCCAGCGTAGTGAGACCAGCAAGTCCCTCAGAATATTGAGGTCCAAGCCTCAATGTCGGTATATAAGCAAGCTAAGTCAAGGCTAAGGAGTCAAGGCAACAAGTTCCTTTCGGCAAATCTTCGGCTTACCTGTAACCTTTTCCGGTCCCTTTGGCCTATGGAGAATCAGCCTCTGCTTGAATTTGAACACAACGCCCACCATGAAACCGAGAATGATTGGCCTGATGCGCAGGAGGGCCGTAGTTCTGAGTACTTCCTTTGCAGATCTAGAGATGATTTTTTATGGCCAAACACTTGGAGCTGCTCTGTTAGTAGTCGATACCGCTTAAGGTGTCAGCCGGCTAATCCTTCACCCTGTTATCACGTCGCCCTAGCTCAGACGACAAAGACCGCCATTTTCTGAGGGCCACCAAAATGGCGGCTGACAAAACTGCGGGCTGGCATCGAGTATGACATAATTAATCAATCAATTAATTAATGAACGGGGTGACACTTTTTTAAAGAGGCAAAAGTATGTACTTGTATTGACATGGTGCTTATAAACATCTAATGGGAATCCAAAGCAACTACGCACAACTCAATCGAACTTCCAATCCTCAAATACCCTACCGTCTCAGCGAGAGGTAACTAACTATTCATAGTTCCGTGATTTCGTACGCTGCTAACGAAGTTTTGAATACGAATACATACAGCCTGCAAGCTCATGATGTGGGAAACAGCCAAGGTCAGGGAGTACATCGATGCTCTCTTATTATTCCGTCGCCTTCAAGGCTGCATCCTCTGTTGTATATCTCGCAAATCAACCCGAACCGGTAGTTTGATTGATGAAACGCCTCCTTGCCTTACCTTGGTGTTTGCGCATGCACGCACGTACGACTCTATTCTGTCGTAGCTTGCTTTCTCCACTCTTGCAGCCTGGCCAAGAGCAATGTACTTTCCCACCATTTTTTGCCATAGTGGTGGAATCAAGGTGTTCGTAAAGGTGAGATACAAGTTGTTTCTCATCGTCGAACCTGTGATCGCATGCGGGGAAAAAACAAACGGTCCCAAAGTGATTATTAACCTGATGTTCCCATAAACCTTGTTTCTCGAACGCCAATCCACATTCAAGGCAATCGACTTTAACTGTCTCCTTGCTTGCTTGGTAAATGTGACAAACCCGGAGGATTGTTCCAAGCCCAGGGGAAGAAGTTAAAAACCTAACACGTTCTTCATCTGATAAGTTTTTGAGAAACTTATGGCATGGGCTCGCAAGGTGTCTCGCAATTCCAACTGACTGATCGACGAGAATTTTGCACTCAAAACATTCTGAATCTTTGGAATCGAGGAATGCCTGGTGAAAGACCAATGTCTTGTGTTGTTTCAACGTATTTGGCTTCCCAGCTGAGTTCGTTTTCGACGTCAAGATAGCGCCGCATTCACAGGTATACCCAAGTTCGGCAGGCTGCGGGCCATAGGCAAATTTGCGGAGTGCGCAAGGTCCGTCGATGTGTGTTTCTAAGGCTTTATTTGGAGGCATGCCAGTCGGGGGGTAAAACAAAGATTGCACTGTGCCTCAAGTACATCGCCAGTCGAACCTGAATCCCTCGCCCTGGACACAAATGGATGCAAGTTCTCTCTGCCTGAGTTCAAAACTTAACAGCAATCCAGATCTGATTCTTTCGTATGCTTCACTCCATGCAGAATGTTTTGGAGACTGCTCATGTTTTTGATCTTCTCTCGCATTTGCAAGGAGTTCCCCGCAAATACAGATGTAAGGATCATCAGGATTTGCGGAGCGATGTTGGATTGAACGGCAATGTTTTTCCCACATGTGGATGTGCTTCCAGAAAGATTTCTGGCCCCAGGTATGACCACAATTGCAAGTGAAACCGCCATCAGGATGCATGATCCCTTTCTCTTTCATTTTGTCTCCCATGTTTCGGCAGAATTCAACTTCGTCCGGACCCCAAGTCCCGGCACGATGTTTCATGTTTTTGCCGGCAGTGCCTGGCTTCACACCTAAAGCAATAGAGCCTGTTGGCTTAGGGACAGCGTCAACACTTTCTTCTGCTCTAATGCCGGCCTGTCGCTGGCTGGGGCTCCCATGAAATCCCCTCTCATGAACTGGCCAGACAGAAAGTAGGCGGTCGTTGCGGCCATCCAATGGCTCGGCCAGCTCAAAACGTAGCGCAAGCAGCTTCGCAAGCTGGCGAGTATCAACCCTAGCGTCGTGGTTTCCATCCACCAGATTGCTGCCAGGAAAGAAGGCCGGGAAAATGGTTTCGAGGCTCCATGATGTGATACCAGGCATAGCTTTCTTGAGGGTAGGGATTGCCGGGAGAGATTGGTGCTTGACCGAGCCAAGAAGGTTTGGATACCCGAAATGCGATAGGCCTTTGGAAAGAACGTTGAAATCGACACCACCATAGCTGTACTCAATGAAGGTCGTTTCTCGATTGACGTGGTGTTTGAGTTCTTCGGCAAGTTCTTGCATTGTCCAATTCGGCGATGTTCTTTTGCCAGACTTGCGTTCCATGGCTTTGAGATGGTAAAAATCCCACATCGTAGCAAATTCTGGCTTATTCAGCCTATGCTGGTAGCCATCGCCGTGCTTCTCGCGCTCGCTCTCTTCCCAGTCAATAAAGACTTCGACGAGGGGCTTGCCAAGAAGATCAACGATTGATACTTGCCAGATTTCTACAACGCCTTCATTGAAAACAGAGAATTCTAAGTCAACAAGAACGTAGTCTTTGTAGTTGTGGCTGGGACTGCTTGAAGAATTCAGAAGCTTGAAGGCATCGTTCACTGGCTTCCAGGCCCTTTCCAAGGACACGCGACTGCGGCTTAGGATGGAGTCGATCTGTTCAGCGGTATCCGATGAAAGCTTGAGACTCAAGCCGTGCCTATGTTGAATGGCATGAAGAGGACACAGCTTGGACCTCGGGAGAGCACGTGGGCGATCGCACATCGTACAGGAGGATCCAGATTCAGGCGTATAAAGTCCTTTCTTATGAAGTTCCTGATAGATCTTGTGTCGGAATCTGCACTTATCGCAGCGGCGCGACAGGCTGAGACCTTCAGTTCTGTGATTCTTGTAAAGTTTGCATGTCCAAATGGTTTCATTGTATCCGCTAGGGCAGCTTTCCTCGGAATAGCCATCAAAGGATGGCAGCGCTGCGCCCTGACAAGCAGACTTCTTGGCTGGCAAAATAATTTGAAGTTCAGGGAACATCACTGTGGAAACGTTAGTTACTGAGAAACAGAAAACGATGCAGACATTCATACATATGATACTGATATTGAAATCCAGTGTTACTTGTCTTTCCACTTTGATGTCTTCAGAAACTTCCTATTCTCAGAAGTTAGCATCAACCGACGTGGCCAATGGCTACAACCGCATCTTGGTACCTGGGAAGCTTGGTTCATCAAATACGACATGTACTCGTTGATGGTGGTTTCGTGGCCGTCCTTCTGGCGGCATGACTGTGCATACGCTTGGAGGCTTCGACAGGTGAATCTGCCTCTAAACTGACCCAAAGTGCCTGGCCCATTGCGATAATCTTTGTAGTCGTCCGTTCCGCCTTCCTCATCGTCTTCGCTGTCACTGCAGTTTCTGTATTGCATCTTCTCTCTACATCCTTTGATTGTAGCTTCATCCACTGGAACGCCGGAAGATGCCTTATGGCGGACGACGGGACGTCGACCCACGGGGCGTTGTCGTGGGCCCTTGTGCATTCTTCCCACATGGTCCTGAAGGCAGTCCTTTCCGAAGTACGCTTTTGGGGGTGTCGGTGCTGCGCATTCAGGGTACACGCAATATTGCGGGCCCTCTTTGTGAGCGAGCATGTGGCGATTATACCCTCCAATCGTGAAGGCATATTTGTGAACAGCCCGATAGCAGCCTGGCTCTGTACAATAATAGAGCCCACAGTCTTGTTCTAATGCTGCGCTGCGGTGTGCCTTGGTCGGTGATGTGAATTCTGTGTGACCAAGATCGGACAATTCACAAGTGTCTCCATCATTCATTACAGCTACAGGATCATCCAAACACTCTTGCTTGCTCGTCATGTCGGAAGAACGCTTGCAAGAATGTTGATCGGTGTGAATCTCGGGACCGTGGAAGATCAAATGCGTTGATGAGTTGGCTCCCTTGTCTGGTTGGCGACACAAACTCAGCCACCAGTCGTGTGCTTCGCGCCTGCGAAACAAACGCTGCTGATTGAGTAAGTGATTGTAATTGGCAGCGTCCAGAGCCAGTACTTCCGTATTCTCCAGCGCTAAGAGTTTATAGTTAGACCGGCAATCCGCAGACATGTGGCTGGGGTCGAGTAGCTTCCATTAGCAAGCAAGACTGAGAATACACTTACATCGTTCACTCTCACTTGCCTCTAAGGCTGCAGGGCCTCTGCGAGACATCGTGCCAGGCTGGCTCGAGGGCCTGTAGCACTTCTAAGCCTTATTTAAGAAAGGATAGGATTTCATGAAAAGCCTAGTAATATAAAAATATAAAATATATTATT
>QGMK01001335.1:0-10895 GCA_007825345.1 Lachnellula suecica | reverse complement strand
CCTCCTAACCTCCTCCAACACCCCACCACTCTTCCGCGCCTCCGCATTAGCCTTCATTTCTCTGTCCAGCCTCAACACCTCCTCATTTATCGCCTTTCCCTTCGTACTCTCCTCCTTGGCCGGCCCAACAAATACGGTGCTCCGATCAGCAAACTCCTCGACCCGCGTCACGATACTGCGCCCCGTATATTCGCGCGTCAGCTGGTTCCCGCCCAGAAACGTGCCGGAGAGGAGCGTGATGGTGTATATGTCTAGTTTGCGCGGCGGGAGAAGGATGAGCGCTGGGCAGATGATGATGGATGCTAGGGCGATGTTGTGGAGGGTTCTTGCGCTGTCGGTGTGTGAGGCAGGTTGGGGGGTTGAGGTCGCCATTTCGTAGGAGCGATTTTCGATTGAGAGAAAGGTGTCTGTTATAAAGGGCGCATATTGTGGTTCGTAGCACTCATAAGTTGTTTAAAGGTTGAAACTAAATTTCGAGGCTGTCATTGATACTGTAATCGGCCCCACTTCGGCGAAAAAGTGTGGCCAAGCGCTGTTAGCTTTATAATCTAAAATAAGCATATTTTGGCTTAAATATGCTTGATTTTTCAACGAATCATGGTAGAAATAAGTCGAGTTGCCAGAGTGGTTAATGGGTATGACTCGAACAATCTTGCAAGAGATCTCATAGACATCATATGGTTTCGGCCGCGTAGGTTCAAATCCTGCACTCGACGGCATTCTCTTTTTGCAAGGTTCAATGAAGGTTTTTTGCCTCTTGAAATACTGCTAAATTTATTTTTGACACTGGGATTTGAAAACTTAGAGGGGTGAAGTTTTGATGTGCCCCGCCGCGGCGACCAATTTGAACCTCACTTTTTTTCTTTTTAGTAAAAGCGTTCATAAAGTCAAGAACAAGTTCTCTTCCACTGCCACTATTCAATTCAAGATCCACAATAGCTGTTAGAAAGTCAGAAACGGGTGGATGTCTAGCTTTTTGTTTGGCGCACAATGTAACTCCTCGTCGTCATTTTGGTCATTGTCACAGGCAGTTCCTGTATGAGGGCTACAAAAGTCTCAAGCTCTGCGAGGATCCAGTTTTGTCCTTGATATTTTGATATAGTTCAATGCATTCAAACCCAAAAATATTCTTCGAAAGCTTAAGAAACCCCAATGCGGATCACTCAAGTGCTCAAACCCCTCATCTCTCACTTCCGTCCAAGCCGCTCCTTCCTCACGTTCCACTGGACGTACTTTCTCCTCGTATCTTTTATCTTCTCCATCATATTCTGGTTAACATCCGTTCCTCACGGTTCTGTTGCATATGTCGATAGCCTCTTCATGGTAGTATCTGCGATATCCCTCACGGGCATGAACACTGTTAACGTGAGCGATCTCAACACTGGCCAGCAGGTTCAAATCTACTTCTTAATGGTCCTCGGGAGCCCAATTTTGGTCAGCATATGTGTCATATACATTCGAAAAAGGGACTTCTACCACAAATTTCCTGATACCGATAATTCCCAAAGGGTACCGCGTAAGTGTTCCGGTTTTCCACACTTCCTTTTTCCGGACCCAACTCCAGCTGACCGGAATCCAGGTACAGGAATACGGCAAATTACGGCGAGCAATCACGGTATTGCAAATAGACGTGCCTCCAAGGGTCATGGGTGCGGTCTTCGAAGCTTGCTCTCCATTTTTAAATCATTCCTGGAAACTAGTCATCAGAGTCGTGGCGGCACCGGAGAAAAAGAAAAAATTCCTTCCGACGAGTACGAAGCACTGAGACTACTATTGTCTATCATCCCATTATATCTGGTCCTATTTCAGGCTACTGGAGCCCTCATCCTGGCTCTGTATATGAGTTTTGCGCGGCCAGATGCCTCCCTATCCAATGGAATCAACCCCGTGTATGCAGCTCCTGAACTCGTAGAACACTTTGCTTACTTTTCTCTAGATGGCTCGGTATATTCCTCTCCACTTCATCCTTCAACAACGTTGGGCTCTCGCTTCTGGATCAGAGTATGATGTCTTTTCAAACCTCTTACCTGACACTTATCACTTCCTCCATTCTTGTCTTGATCGGCAACACTGGATTTCCAATTTTCCTTCGACTTCTACTTTGGTTGGCTCTCAAAGTCCTTCCAGAAAGCCAATACTGCGAGGAATGCAAGAGAGCCCTCATTTTTATCTTGCGATACCCAAGACGAGTATACACTCATGTGTTTCCTTACCATTACACATGGATCCTCTTCGGACTTTTACTCTTCATCAATACATCAGAGTGGATTGCTCTTGAAATATTGAACAAGGACAATCCGATCCTTACAGCTCTCCCACTTAATATCCGATGGCTAGACGGCTTCTACCAGACCGCAATGACACGCTCTGCCGGCTTCGCCGTCTTTTCCATTTCATCTCTCCGAATTGGTATCCAAGCACTGTACCTGGCAATGATGTTCGTCTCGGCCTATCCAATAATCATGATAATGCGAACTTCCAACGTATATGAGGAGCGTTCTCTCGGAATATACTCTCATGAACTCTCAGCTGACGCCGAATCAACTCCCGGGCATGACCTCGAAAGCAAAAGACTGCAGCTCCAAAATCCAGAGACGATAGTGTATTCCATTCAAAAGGAAATCCAGAAGCAACTCAGTCACGACGTCTGGTTCCCCATCACCGCCGCCATAATCATTTTATGGATTGAAACGGGAAGTTACGACCGGGATCCCATCACCTTTTCAGTTTTCAACATTTTCTTCGAGACCGTCAGCGCCTATGCCTGCGTAGGTCTCTCCACTGGATTGCAAGACCAGCCATATTCCCTTTCTGGCGAATTTCACTCGGCCTCGAAACTCATTCTCTGTGCTGCAATGTTGCGTGGTCGGCATCGAGGCCTTCCGGTTGCCATCGATCGAGCTATCCAATTACCCCACAATGCGCTTGGTGAAATGCAGGTCCAACTTGATGTGGTAGACGGGGAAGTTGCAGGCGGGGAGACGGCGATTGGCGCTGACACAGAAGCGGGGGAAGGCGCGACTCCATCGAGTAGGGAGGGAAAGAGGGAATAAGGATTTCTAGATAAGAGAGAGAGGAACATCCCCAGATTGCCTGTCAACTTGTGTACCCTTGCAGTCTTTTCCTTTTCGGATTCAATGAAACCTGAGAGATGAATTTTGACCCTGTGGGGCATTTGTCCTGATAGAGCGAAACCTTTGGCTAGCTCGTCCAAATAAATAAGCCCAGTTATTACACTCTAGAAACAGGTTGCGAAAGCACTCTTACTAGGATGAAATTTCCGTACCAACTCTACTCAAGCTAATCTATGAAGAACCTCTTTTCCCTGAAGCCAGCGCTCCGCATTCTCTGCTGATTCAGCATACCAAGCATTCATCAAACGCTCATCAACATACCCCATATGCGGTGTCGTAAGGAGAGCAGAACGCCCATGCTGACCCCAGTAGTTCGACCGTCTCCAGGGACTGCTAGGTGGCAACGGCTCGATATCAAAAACATCCAACGCAGCTCCTCGTATCCTGCCATTCTCCAGAGTATCCAGCAGTGCTTCTTGGTTAATCAATGGCCCACGCGCAGTATTGACAAGGAGCGCTGACTTCTTCATGAGCTCTAGTTCTCTTGCGCCGACGATGCCTCGAGAGCGCTCGCTCAGCACGTAGTGCATGCTTACTACGTCGGAGCTACGGAAAAGCTCCTCCTTGCTGACGGCGTGGAAGGTCTTCTGCTTGCTGTCATTCTCCAAAGGTAAGCCAACCGCAGCAGCCATTTCATCGGCCTTCTGTTGCGTCAAATTCTCGCTCCAGCAAATCACACGCATACCCCACGCGAGATGTGCAACACGAGCTACAGCAGCACCCAGACGTCCCAGACCAACTGTACCCAAAGTCAAGCCCGCAAGACCAGTTGCGAGTCCGCTCTGCCAGCCTGTACTAGCCTTAATAGCAGCATCATCAGCCGCAACATTCCGTGCCAGAGCCAGGATAAGCGCCCATGTGTGTTGCGTCGTGGGGTGCGCATTGCCCTTCTTAATGTTGTGGATACTCTGCCCCGCTTGGTCAGTTCGTCCAAGACCTGGGGCAGCGACAATAGAGATGCCTAGTTCTCGCGCTGCCGCGAGGTCGAACGTCTCGAACTGAGTTCCTGTGGCTAGCAGGAGCTTCAGGTTGGGCAGTCGGCGCAGAAGGGTGGCTGGGAAGGCCGTGCGTTCTCGCATGGTGGAGATCACATCGAACGGAGTGAGTCGCTCCACCAGACGGTCGAGCTCTGCATCGTTGACGGGGGCGATGGTTTCATTGAATGTGGTGATTTGTAGCTGGGAGGGTGAGATGTGTGAGAAGTGAGGTGCAGATGTGTTGAGGTAGTCGTCGATGATGGCTAGTGACGGGAGTTTTGGCTTGGCGACGCTGTATGATCTTATGCCCAATGCCACTTTCTGTCTTGCTTTTGTACGTAATGCTCTGAATATGGGTGAGGCTTGGTGATTGAACGCCATGATATTGGATGAAGCTCTTGCTAGGAGAGTTGAGGAGGGGGATTGAGTAAGTAGATAATTTCCGTACGCCGCACTAGTATTGGAACGACAACAGTCCAAACTCCGTTATGTAGTCTCTCACGTAAGTTGTTTATGCTGCAACGAAATACAATTGCAATTCAGGAATTTTTGTGTTGGGTTGTTCGATTTACTAGCCCTTGGATCCATAGCGTGTTCTCTCATTTCGCGGGGAATAACGAAAAGTCCGATATCGGATTTATTAACTCGCTAGCCATTTAAATGATCTTCTTGGAACACATCAAAAGTAAAAGCAATTCAATTGCTATAAACGGAGTAGAAATATATACATGAATTTAAATCCGAGAAACAACATATAACTTTTCACACCTTAGGATCTACTATCGGCGATCAAATCTTCCAAGGGCTTGTTTCGCCATCATCGTCAAACTCGTCTTGTAGTCATTCGTTTCTTTGACCGGCTCAGCATCAGCAGGATCCTGACAAACCGCTGACTCAGAATCTCCGCCCAGCGTGCCTGTTACTTCCTGAAAATCTCTCTTTGCTGTCGCATTCAACATATTCGTGGCTGCTTTGGCAAGCCACCTATTCATGAAATCGCCGTGAGCACAGCCTAAGAGCGCACCAGTCAGTATCGAACCTTCAAATATGATGTATGTTTAACTCACTCAAGTGGTGCAGTTCCACTCCATCCATCAGGAAGGATCTTTCGCAGATCATATCTGATTGAGAACCTCAACCGCGGCATCCTCTTCATGTCTGATGGACAACGATTCGAAGCTGTATTCGAAGCACTGGAATAAGTACTCTCCAACGTATCTTCGGTCACACAGTCATGGAAATACAGTAATGTCTGCAAATGCGTGGAGCATGTCGAGCTAGGAAATGCAGCATCGTCTTTGTCTTCGGCGGCCTCGCCTTCGCAGAACCATGTCACGCCGGACCCAGCAGCAATATCGGCTTGGGAGGTTGTATCTGAGTTTCCGATTACGACTTTTTAATTTTGGGGAATGGCGACTTCGGCGGCGTCGATCAGTTCGTAGTAGGCGCTGAATCGGTTGAAGGGGACGGGGGTGTATGTTGTGCCGTCTACGTAGAAGAGTGTGGGGACCCCTATGTCATCCGTTAGTATATTTGTGACGCTACTTTTAGGGTCAACGAGAGAGGCAGCTTACAGTAGGATGAGAGATCGTTGGGATTTTATGCTGTTGTGCAACCCGACTGCAGCTCCGCCGAAGTGTTTGTATTCGCCGTTACTGCGTCTGTACCGAAGAATGAATGTAAATAGCTCTTGTATTGACCCGGCATAACGACTGGATCAATGTTCTTGTACACTGCAAATTTTCAAAGTAAGCTTTGCCAAAACGAATTCGAGTCCGACAATTTTCTGACGGTGTCTTCAAAGCCGATGTAACACTCATCAAGTGGTGCACTGGCGGGATATACATACTGAGAAGATCTGCTTCTACGATAGTGTAGGCTCTCGCGCCGCGAGCGACTGCCCCAAGAAAAAGAGTGATCAAAAGCATATTGAAAATTTCAAAAAAAAGGAGTGAAGAGAAAAGAAGTAGCCAGCAAATCTATGAGAGGTGTCAATGATCAAAAAGTGAAGATATAGAAAGAATAATATAGTAACAACAGGCAATTATCCTTATACTTGAATACGCAACCACAAATACATTTGTGGTGAGGCCAAGAGACTAGTCACGTCAAACAGATGAACTATGGAGATCATCGCGCTTGGCCCCCACTATATCTCTTAATAAGGTTATATCAACAAAATTTACGCCCCCGAAAGTTCAAAAGGTTAAGATAGAGTTTTCTCTTTCATGGACAAACATCTCGAAAGACCTGTGGAACTATCGCGGGCTATTTTCGGAGTAAAGAAGTGTAAATTTGTAATTGGTGACCAAACCATCGCATTGCGATCGCTTACTGGGAGGAATGAATACCATTGCTCAGCCCTGATAAACATTCCGGGCTTGGTGGAAAGGAAAAGGGAACAGAAGTCTCGGATAAGGGCAGTGATTTAATCCAAACAAATTCCAAGGAGGCAACACTTCGGTAGAAAGCCTATTTTGGGAAGAAGACGGAGATATGAGACTCGGGTAGATGCTTCAGGAAACGTCACTCCCGAAGCTGATCACTTGGCGTTTCAATTGAGCACAGCGAAGATCCACCGGGGCATGAACTTTAAACAACTCATAGACTGCGCAACGGTTCCCCGTTCCGCGGTTCCGAGGCTTAGCGGCCCGCCCTATAGGGGACTGTAAACAGGGCGGGTATTTTTATATTAGCAGATCCGACCCGCACAGGCTTGGAACTGCTCTAACGGGCCTAAAAATAACTGCAAAGCACGTGCCGACCAGGTAGTTTCAAAATTTCGTGACAGATCAGGCTTAGCTCGGCCTTTTCAGCCATTAAAAGCTAGCGGCCGCAATGCTGCAGCAGATACAATATAAGCACAAATTTAATAAATGCTTCGGTAATGTATTAGTACAACGAAATTATAACAAAAAAAATATTTTATTACAAATTTAAACAATTTAATAAAATTTTATTATTAAAACTGCTTTCTGTAATGCATGCTTATATTAGCGCATGCGTATAAAGATTTAAACAATTCTTTGTAAGTGATGCTTGATAGCTGCGAGGCACGCATGCGTATATAATACGCACAGGCCATATAAGCAATTAATTACATGCGACATCTTGCAGTTTTAATAAGTAGGCCCGCAGTTCAACCTAATCAAAAGGCCCGAACCGTATAGGTCCAGGTTTATAAAAATCTGCCCCGTTTGGAATAATTTAAGAACCGGCCCGCGGGTACCCGCGAACCGCGGGTACCCATTGCGCAGTCTAACAACTCAATATAAGCGAGGCCGGAAAAGGGGGAACGGTATAGTAAGAGGTCGGGGTTTTGGCACCCAGCTCTTGCATAAGGCTGTGTCACCCTAATGTAATCAGTTTGATTTTGCTCCCCACACACCGCGTAAAAAGACTTGTGATTGTTTCAATTATCAAGTTCGTTCAGCACGTGAACACCCCGCTCATCATATGATTTCCTCCATACAGTCAAATGAATGTCTGACGCGCAACATGAAAAGTGTCCCTCGGATTACACAATGCGGCTATGCTCCCCCAACCCCATCTTCAACAAAAATATACAGAATGACCCAGAATGACGATTTTCCTTTGGGTTGCTATTTCCTATCTCGTTTCACGCTCAACACAATTTATTGGCTTTACAGCCCACAATCAAACAGCTGCATTCGATCTGGCCATAGAGGTCTTTGGCTTGCGAGGGCTAGTGAGACCATACTTGAGAGTCAAGGCTGCAGTAACCATGAATAGCAGCCATTCGAAAGCCCCGAAGATTGTCGCCGCCGTGATCGATCCGCAAGAGTTTTTACCAGTCGAACATGCTTTAGTCGGAATCGAAACAGCCACTGCAATGAAACCAGCAAGCCATGAGAGGACAGCTACAGCTTCGACGGCAATATGAATATAGCCGATTAACTCACGATCCGCGAAGAAGGTTCCCGCAACGAGGTGGCAGACGATGACCAGCACTGTCCAGACGGCGCAGAACATCAAGAATCCCCATGCATCAGGTACACCGTAGTAGTCTTGGAAATTGCCGAACTCGAATTGTTCGTACACAGTGTGGCCGTGAAATACGTGGATGGCTAAGTAAGGCAATGTCAGACTAAACGGTGAATCGCCAGAGAAGGAAGTTACCGTAGCCGTCTATTCCCATGACTATGATTGCGAAGACGAGCTGCAGCGCTCGTAAGGCATAATCCAGAGTTATGTTTTCCGTCATTTTCATAGCCTTGATGTGCAGCAATCGGAGGTCGGATTTGGGAGAAGTTGATGGGTACGTCGAGTAGTGGAAGAAATGAGTGGTGCGGTCTGATTGATCGCGTCCCTTGTATTTGGTCTGTTCAATTTAGTTATTAGCAAGTCGTTCATTGTAAGTTGGGAAATATGTACACCTGCCTCAATGCTACTGCCGCTAATATTCCTGTGGCCTATTGGGGATGTTCTGGAGGCTATTTTTGTTGGGCGAGTATTTTGTAAATCTGCTTGCCGGACGAACTTCATGTATGAAAGAGAGACCGCAATAACACCAAGCTTCGCTCCAAGATCTTCGACATGAATTCTCGTGGGTAGTTATAAGTCTGGATTATGCTTACTCATTTGCTTACCAAATACGGTTCTCTCTTCTGATTCGTCGACTCGTTCAGTTGCTAGCGCCTTCGCGAAGCAGATTCACGTCAAACGATCCGACCTACAGCCACAAAAGAACTGCGCCCAGTATTCAGCACGAAGAACAAAGACGAGATTCAAGATCGATCGATAGGTCAACCTCTTTCTGTCCGTCCGATGTCATTGTGCTTGAATCACCGAGATGGCGATCGATCAAGTTCAGCAACGCAAACGACGACGCGGGACGAAGGTAAAAACAGGCTGTGGAACTTGCAAGTAGGTTCACAATGCACTCTCCTAAATTGGATTTCCTGCTCAACCAATCTTCAGATTTAGAAGAATCAAGTGCGACGAAGCCAAGCCCATTTGTCAGCGCTGTGCCTCGACCGGACGCAAGTGTGATGGGTATAGCAGCGATATCACGTTATCCAGTACAACACCGAAGTACTACACCGACTTGATCCAAAGGGTTTCTGTACACATACCCGGCAACGCGGAAGAGAAGAGAGGCTTCGATTTCTTCATTGGTAACACAGCAGCGGAGCTCTCTGGTTACTATGATACTTCGTTCTGGGAAAAACTTATACTGGCCGCCTCTGCTCAAACCCCCTCTTTACGTCACGCTGTGATAGGTCTCGGAGCTTTGCATGAAGGCTTCTTACGAAAAGGGCTTGCACCCTCAAGCTCGTCAAATGGGGATCCGAAAGCCCAACTGGCACTGAACCAGTACGCGAAAGCCATGGGAGAGCTGCGGAGGTCCCTGGCTAAGGGAAAGGAGGAACCGCTTACGGCCCTTATGTCCTGCATACTTTTTGTTTGCTTCGACTGCATGCGAGGCTGGTTCGAATCAGCCATGATCCATCTTGAAAGCGGGCTTAAAATACTGCAGGACATTAGGAGTTCGTCTTCAAAGAATCGAATCATCGAGGACAACATTGCTCCTCTTTTGATGAGGTACGTTAGAATAAACCTTTGTTTTCGTAGCGAACCCAGGGAGTTGAGAACGGCTCACGGGTTCTGAGACATTGCTCTTTGGGAGCTCACCTACTTTTCATAACATCCCATACTAACTTGTTTTAACAGGCTGTCGATACAGTCTATTATTTACGTTGGAACAAGAAGTCCAGATGATCAGAAAGCCTTTGCCAGACAGTTGACGGATGTTTTCGGAAAAGCGATTGTAGTTCCCGAAGAGTTTGAAAGTTTAGAAGAAGCTCGGAAAGCTTTGGAACAGCTTGTGGATGGTTTATTCAGAACGAACTACACTATGGGGTATATATAATATCTCATCTCTCAAGCTCGTGCTAACTTGAAGATACAAAGCGGACACATTTCTGTTCCTTTAGGGCCTTTGGACAGATTTGCCATATTCGACGAATACGCGACCCAATTGTCTCTTTGGAATCATGCGTTCGAGAAATTCATGAAGACCAAAAGCAACAATCTCAGCAGCAGAGAAGTGCAAGGCGCCGCACTCCTGAAGATACATCACACAACGGTGAAAATCATGACCGGTCTCAGTCTTGGGCGGGAAGGAGTGAATGAAAAGTTATTGTTGAAATTTTCGGACGACTTTCAGATTGTGGTCAACTTATCGAAACCGTTGATTGCAGCTATAGAACAGGATACGAAGAAAGGAAAGCCATCGCTTACTTTCGTCTGCGACTTGGGCTTAATAGCGCCGCTGTATTATGTCTGTGTCAATTGCCCTGTGGTATCTATTCGAAAAGCGGCAATGGAACTCTTGTTGTGGTGCCCGCGACGAGAGGGGATGTGGAACAGCGTTTTGATCGCTCAGATGATCCAGCAATTTTGGGAACTGGAAGCAAAACACAAGGAAGCGCAAGAAATGAGCGGGGAAGTGGACGAGTTTGGGCTCCCGGTGCCGTTTAGCGACGGGGGCTTTGTTCACCTCGCATTTTTCGGTCGACCAACCGAGATCTCAGAGATGAACACAACTGGCGTCTCTGAGATACCTCTTCCCGGGTCAGCCTCTCTGGGCCGGTGAGATTCCCTGCATCTTTGGGATCAATTATGCACGATCGACAAGAGATACTGTATTTAGACTGCGCAACGGTTCCCCATTTCCCGGGTCCTAGGCTCGGGGAACCGCCCCACGGGGACCCGTGAACGGGGCGGGTATCTTTATACTAGCGGATCCGACCTGTACAGG
>QGMK01001334.1:0-10914 GCA_007825345.1 Lachnellula suecica | reverse complement strand
ACAACGCTCAGCCAAAATAAAACAAAACGTCACACACAACAAACCAATCACAGACATACGTTTTCTCTCACGCACGTTATCTTTCCTTCCAATACACAGCTCACGACCCATGTCCTCCTCATCGAGTAACACCACCGAGGCCTAGAGGTATTGAAATGTGCATATATCTAGCTAGCTACTAAATTCTATTACTTTCAAGATCTAATATACGATTTTCTACCCTTTGCTTCCCAAAAGTCTTCCTTGTCACACTGATTTCTGACATTTTGTGACCAACACATCGAACCACCTCCCCATCGTCTATGCTAAACCCATTCCCGGACATTTTTGCTGTCTATCGAGTGTTTTTTCAAGTAGCACGACGCCCGTTGTGCTGAACAAAGTATGACGTCTAGTTGTATCCGATCATATAAGCAATCCCGATTTGTTCTAACTACACAGCAAGTAATTTCGATATCTCCTGAGTAGACAGCTGGCTTCTTCTTCTTATTATTCTCCTTCTCCTCCGTCTTCTTCCTCTTCTCTGCAATTGCCGCACAAGATTCTTCGATTTTCTTGTCCAGCTCTGCGTCTCTTCCCTCTATTCTCATCCGCAAAACCCACAACTGACCTCTCCGCATACGTCTATTGCCGGGGTTCATCTGCGCCGCATTTGGGTAGTCATCTTTCGCTTTCTGATATTGTATAAGGACTTCTTGTGGTTCGTATTGACGGGCTGGCTTCATCCAACCTTTCCTGCAGTCGCTGACCCAAAATATGTGCGGGTCTTTAGACAACACTTCGTCGATGTACGCTTCGGAGACGGCTTCTGGGTTGATCATTACTGGAATTCTGTCCTCTCTCTTAGCAGAGTTGTATTTCCGGATCAGCGCATCTCTTTCTAGAAGTGACTTATTCTCGTACTAATAATATTAGCAATTAGTCAACTATGAAATCGGGGCACCAATTGGTACTTACCTTTCTGTGTAAGTCGCTCAGAATTGATGCACTGTGCTGACCTCAGAGACATGGAGCTCCAGCATGCGCAGGTTCGGAGCATTTGCCTGTGCCGTGGTCCTTGAAACAGTTCTTCCAGCGCCCGTCGTTAAGCTCCTGACATTCCCAAACAATACGTCGAGGATTGAGACATGTGAATTTGCCGTTATTGCAGCGACGGCTTCGCGTCAGCTTTAGCCCAAAGATGGTTGTAAAGTCTGTGATTGAGACGCCGAATCCAAGAGCTTGTTGCACCCGATGAGCTGCTTTCGCGGGAACTGTACTGCTGTCGTTTTCCTCCACTTGTTAAAGATATCTCGGTCCTCCGTCTCCAATCCAGCAATCTCTAATCCGCACATATAGTGCTGCCATGGCTTTGTCATGTCGGACCAGTCTGAATGTTCCTCTCCTTTATCTGTTGCGGCCCAGAAACCTTCTAAGTCGTCTACCCAAAAGATGATTTTGTTGCTAATGTGTGGCCGCATTCTCTTCCTAAAATATTCCTTCTTATACATTGTTCGGGTGGAAGCCCAGGACGTATTCGTAAGACATTTCACAGGTCTATCTTCAATCTTGGCCCAGCCCAGCTGCCTTCGTTTGGTAAGCTGGTAAATGTTGTTTTCGAAAGGATTAATGGTTATCGATCTGTCGAGGATGCCTTCAGCTTTGAATCGTTTGTTTTCGTCCTGAGAAGCTGGAATGTTAAGACGGCGGGTTCTGTGCTCAAACCTATAGGGGTAATTCGCCTCCGAGGCAGCATCTGGCTCATCGTCATCAATGTCCTCGAGTCCTCCTTTGCCATTCATGGGCTCCTCTCTATAACCCGCTCCTCGTGAGCTTTTCGACGCCTGAGACTTCTTCTTCCTCGATGCTCACTTTCTTCGATCTTCTGCGTGGAGGTCTGAGAAGAGCAGTGAATCATCTAAAAGATTGTTTAGTAGTGTCTCGCAGCCTCTGAGATATCCATAGAGGCGACCTTCACAACAGTGAATATGTCAGGAATTCTTTCCCATTGACTTGATCCGACTTATAATCTTCCAAAAGAGAATTGCCTCCTCTTAGAGATTTTGTTCACGACACGGAAAACCCCCAAAAATTACTTCCACCAACAACTCCCCAAACATGCGAAGCACCACGCGTACACCCGCCGAGGTGGCACAATCATAATTCAACCAACCTAAAAAGAAGTATAAATAGATTTTTTGTTGCACATCGCACCCATCATCTAAAAATGTCTCAGAACCTAGCCAACCGCCCTCGGCCCTCAGTGGCGGCCGAGACTGTATCAAACCCCACCCGAGGCCTTGCTACCTGTGTTTCTGTTGCAAGTCGCAATCGGCTTCCGGATTTCTGCCATTCGCCACTGTAGCTTTTCTTACATCCTGTTTTTCTTTTTTGGTTTCGCAATCAAGATGCCGGTGCCGGTGCCGAAGGTTGCAGGGGGAGGGCAGGTGAGGCGCGTCCGGAAGTGGGGGCTCGGGATACTTTCCTGGGCTGGAGGGTCTGGCTTGCGGGCCATATGCGGGGTGCTTGCAGTGAGTGAGTGGTTGCAGTTTGAGTCGTGAAACTCAAAAAGAAATGGACCCTCTGAGTGGAAGTAAAGCTTGCAATTTCCTCTTGAATTCGTAGAAGTATGCCCCACTGCGGGGTACTGCAGGGCGCCCTCCGGGAAGATCTATATCATTAGCGGTTTCCCCATCAGATTGAGATGTAATGGAATTTATTTTTACTTGTTGACAGCATTGTACTTCTAGGAAGAAGTTACTGAAAATACGTAGATATGGCTCCGAAGACACTGCTGCAGTGGTTGCAATTTCGCACGCTCGTAGACTGTGACACTATGGACATTGAAGGTATTTTAGATACCAGTGAAAATAGCATCCCTTTGCTGAGGAAAGGTAGTTCCACAGGCTCTTGGACCTTTTGTTGATTGTACTTCGAACCAAGTCAGTAAGGCCGTATGTTACAGTGTCATGCCCGCTAACAATCACAGGCCATTGCCTACTTCGAGCTCGAAAAGCCAAAGAACCAGAAACTCATCCAAGAATCGGTCGCTCTGAGCAAGAAGCTTGCATCAACCTATCCAGATGTTCTTCCCAAAGTTTTGGCTGGCGAGATTGCCGTAAGTCCCAATATGAACTCGCTCCTTTCTTCGATTTCTTTAACGCTATCAGATGGTAATGCTCCAACACGGAATCTCCAAGCACATAACAGGCTTCGTGCACATCCAGACAAACCCATATCACTCCTACAACACCCTCTCTACCATTGCCGATGCTCACCGTAAGCCCTTTCCCCCTTTCCCAATCCCAACTAACAAAAATGGCATCAGGAATCGTACAGCTCTTCAAAATCATAGATCAAAACTTCGATACCAAGCGCATATGTATCAAAATTCCAAGTACCTGGGAAGGCCTCCAAGCTTGTAAAATTCTGGAGGCAAGTGGTGTCTCGACGTTAGCTACGACGCTGTTTACGATTGAACAAGCCGCTCTGGCTGGGGAGGTGGGGTGCAGATATATTGCGCCCTATGTTAATGAATTGAAAGTTCATTTTGAACCTGGGTAAGAGACGAAGCTTGCCCATTCTATAGACTACCGTACTGAGAACAATAGCTTCGTGGATAACAACAAAGCTCAACTCCTCTGCCTGCAAGCACAGCGCTACTACGAAGCCCACAACATCACCACGCAAGTCTTGCCAGCATCTCTTACTTCTACGCAGGAGATTATGGAGTTGGCTGGGGTACACCACATTACTATCGCGCCTTGGTTGCTCCAGGAACTTGCTGAGACACCCGTGGAGGGGAATCAGGTTGCGAGCTTGTTTGATGGGTCTCCTTTGGAGGTGAGGAAGCTGTTGAATTTTGGAAGCGATGAGAAGGGGTATAGACTGGCGTTTACGCTGAGTGCGGCGGGAGAAGGTGAGAGGAAGTTGGGGCAGGTATGTATAACCTTGTGGAGTAAGAGAATGAGTACTGACTAGAACAGGCGATTAATATATTCTGTGGGATGCAGACGAAGTTGGAGGCTTTGATGGCATAAGTAGCAGAGATAAAGTCCAAGGTCTGGAATCAATTCTCTCTCACTTCCAAAGTCCCACTCCACCTTAACCATTCAACAGTCGTCTTCAAGCCTCATTAATCGTAAGCCCCCTATATCACTACATCAGTATCGCAATCTGCCTTCAGCCCTACGAGAAAGAATACTCACCCATCAACAAACAAATTAACCCCATTGACCAACCCCATCCTCGGACTCGTAATCAGCACCGCAACATCCCCCACCTCCTCCACCTTAGCCGAGCGCCCCTGCCGCTTCTCCATCGCACCCCAGAGTCCATCTAGTACTCCGCCGGTAGCGTTTTCCGTTAGCGGGCGCGTGAGTTCTGTTAGTAGGAAGCCTTGGGAGAGGGCGTTAACGCGGATTTGGTGGGCGCGGGCTTCCAATGCTGCCTTTGGGCATGCTGTTAGTCCTGAAACAAGTAATGAAGAATGTATATGAGGTTACTGTTTTGGTAATGCCCATCACGGCATGCTTGGAGGTCGTGTAGGGAACTGAACCGGGGAGAGAAAGGAGCGAGTTCACAGATGCGGCATTGACGATGGCACCGCGTTGCGCAATGCTGCCTTCTTCGCTGGGGGCTATGAATGACTGATCTTGGGTGAACGAGGGGGGCTTACAAGGGGAGGGGCTCCTTTTTCATCATTTGGCGGAGTTCGTATTTGACGCAGAGGAAGACTGCTGTTGCGTTTACGGCCTGTGTGTGTTATTAATAAACAGAAAGTTATGAAGGCGGTGAAAGAATCAGGTTTTTGAATACTGAAGGGAGCAAATATTACTTACCATCCCTTTCTGGAAATCCCAAGCGTTAGATCAACCGTAGGGACCACCGCGCCTATAATCCCTGCAAAGTTTCTATCCCCATCAGCGCCCCTCTCAAAACTTCCTCTGCATATCTCACGCAGCATAATCGATTCTCCCAAAAGCCTCCACAGCTTTAGCAACTGCACTCTCCACGTCCGCTTCCTTCGTCACATCGGCTTGGACAGCTAAACACTGTCTTCATTAGCACCCTTGCAATTTTTTGTCTGTGGGAAAAGATGACCTACTTCCGTTCCGCAAGACTCAACGACTTTCTTCCCTTCCGCAAGAGCGTCAGCATTGATATCGACAATGACAAGCCCGCGTGCCCCTTCTTTGGCGAACGATACGGCGATAGCGTTTCCGAGACCACGGGCACCGCCTGTCACGAAGGCTACGCCTGGGGCGATGGGGCCTGATCTTCTGAGGGATGCGTTGGACTTTGGAAAGATTGTTAGGTGGTTCTTGTACTTAGAGATGGATGTCACTTACCATGGCAGGAATTGGCTGTTCTAAATTTCTCTTGGAATTATTTTATAAATATATCCCAGCAATATAACGAAGGGATGCGGTCAGCATTCTATTTGCGTTTTAACGGGGTTTTGTCGTAGATTTGTGCAGAGCTAGGCCCCCTAAATATTAGCTCTGCTTCCCCGCTGCGGGGGAATCAAGCAGTGCACCCGACTCACCGAAATGTAGGACAAAAGTAACAAGGTCTGTGTCGGAGATGTAAGCAATGACCTGTACCGGGAACTTTCCACTCCAGCTACTAAAGAGGCATGGAAATGTTATAGCTAGCAGTGTCAAACAGCTAAATAAAATGCAGCAGAAACCAACGAAGGTGCAATGGTCTGAGAGAAGTGCTGGAGAAGATGATATAAGAACTTGTTTAGCACTGGCTAACGGTCTGTAAACTTTCCAACTCTCGGAATATCAAAAGACTCTGTTGCAGACTAAATCGTTCTATTATTTATCGTACAGTTTTATAACTGGGCCGAACCTTCCACCCTTCGACTATTGAGATAATGCCTTCCCATATCTACCCGTCTTGAGCCATAACTGCACCGAGTTTCCAGACGCCAGCAAATGCATTTTTCCATCCATCCAATATGCTCACATCGATGTAAGTGCCCACATGAAGATCAATTGTACAGGGTATGAGTATAAGAAGAGGAATTGTGTCCTTCGGTTTTTTTGAGACCTCGCAACGGTTTGCATGCCTCGTTCGTCGCTGGGATTTTCTGGGAGGAGGACGTATTTCAAGGATCGCAACTGGTAAAGTCAGTAATACATCTTTTTACAAATGAAGTCTTTCTTACCAGGAAAAAAGCGTTTGCCAGAAAGCAATACGCGAATATACTCCACCCCAGCCAGCCACCAGTTCCCTTGCCCTTGTTGAATATCTCACTGACCACCAGAGTGACGATAATTCCAACAAATTTGTATCCCGAATAGGCAACCAAATCAAGAAGTTGGGATTCGTTCGAAATGGACAGGAGATAGCATCCAAGCTTGAGGCCCAAAATCTCAATAACGACGATAAACAATGCCCATGTTGCTGTGTAGCCAAATAATTCTGGTTGGAATGCGCCTCGGAGACCCGCCAGAACTGTCGAGAGGATAATATAGGTGACCAGGGCCATAATGGGAATGTACATGTCCGGGCTATTCAGGTCATCTCTAGGAGGCAGAAACCATCCTTCTTGTCCATTTGGACCGATTGACTGCTTGCGGGACCAGGGCTTATGCCTCCAGGGGAAGAGGACTAGGACTATTTTGTTGATAACATAGGAGTTCGAAACGTTGAAGTAATGCTTCAGCGCAGAGACGTTCACATATCGGTTGAACTATTCCCAGTATTAGCAAAGATCTGCTTTTATTACCAGAGTCTCTCACATTTTGTTCCACATATTCTGTTCCATGCTTAAGGGCGGTCTGTCCAACTTGGAATCCCATTTGCGCCGTAGGGTCGTTTATGAATCCTCCATATGCGCCAAAGGCATTATTTCCACCTTGCGGTCCTTGCTGTTGGTATGGGTTTCCATACCCAGATTGCTGTTGCTGAGGCATCGGAGGCGGTGGTGATCTTAGCTGGGGGACTGTAGAAACGTGCTGAGGGACTGGATGGTGAAGCGGTGGAGAAGTCGCAGGAGGAGGGTTCCCATAATTCGTCCGGTGCATTTTTGCGAATCTGCAGAGCTCAGGCGGAGATATCTTTGGGAAACGGTGTCTTGTAGGGAAGCTGCGATGTGGTATGTAGAAATCTGGCAAGAGACTTTGAACGCGTGCGAACACATTTCCAGATTGGATCGCGACTGGCTGAGGCGCTAACCAAACCCCCGGTATCTAGTCGAGGCTGCAGACAGCGCAAGGCTCTCCTTTTGCGCCGCCAACACCTGTTTCTTGCACAATAATTCTGAACATGTTAGATACCTTTGAAATTCTCACCACTTCTGGGGTGGTGTTGTGGTCGAAGTCGTACTCTCCAATCAGTCCTGCTGTCATCAATAGCCTCATTACGAATGTCTTCATCGAAGAGCGCACACTCCCCGGCGCCAGGATCGCAGACGATATTTCGGCAGCGAATAATCCTCCCTACAAGTACGAACAGCATACTCTAAAATGGACGACAGTTAAAGAGTTGAATCTTATCTTCGTTGTTAGTTGTCAAGGTCTCGCGCAGTAGGGGTAACTTTGAAGGCTGGTCTAATTCATTTGCAGGCTGTCTATCGATCACTCCTACATCTATCATGGATTGACAAACTGGTCGATAATATCAAGACGATATTTGTGGATTTATATGGCGACCAGCTGAAGAAACCAAATACCACGATTGTCGAATGCCACTTCGACGAATACTTCGATCAGCAAGTAAAGGAACTGGAGAAGAATGCGATTAATAAAGACACGAGAGTTGCAGAGGCTTCTGCTCTGGAGGAAGCGCCAATCTCTATTTCGGGAAATTTGGGGGATGAGCCCCCTCCGATGCCTGGCGTTTTGTCAAGAGGCCAGTCGAAGAATATTTTCAAAGACCTAACATCGAATGAGTCGACTCCGATTGCCACGCCAGATACCTCGCGGCCGAGTACACCAGCAAGCCATATACTTACTGGAAAATCAGGGCCAGGAGGGAAGGGGTCAAGGAGGGCGCGAAAGGCTGCCAATACACCTGTATATGATTCGTCCGGTGACGAGTCGCACAAGAAGGGCAAGCCAAAGGCATCGGGGCCGAAGAAGGGTAGGAAATGGGATGCTGAGGGGATGGCCGATGAGGATAGTGATACCCCACTTGATTACTCTGCGCCAGCGAATGGGGCTACATCAGGGGAGGATGAGAGTCGACCAAGAACCGTAGAAGGAGTTGATCAAGCAACATGGGGATCGAAGACTGGAAAGGGACAGTTTGTGTTGAAAGACTTGGACGACCAGGTCCATTTGATATTGGCGTCAGCAGATGCGAAGAAAGAAACATCGACTGCTGCTTCAACTGGAGTCTTTGGATCAAGCATCAGCGCAATTGGAGGACTCTTCAGAAATGTAGTAGGAGGAAAGACCTTGACAAAAGAAGACCTGGACAAGGCTATGAAGGGAATGAAGGATCATCTACTCAAGAAAAACGTTGCTCACGAAGCAGCGATGCGGTTGTGCGAGGGTGTAGAGAGAGAGCTGATTGGTGGAAAGACAGCGAACTTCGAGAGTCTGTCTTTACACGAATTACTCAGTAATGTAGCTAACAAGATTCAGGCGTGCAAGCGAAAATACAAACGGCCATGGAAGCATCCCTACAGAAGATCCTCACGCCTACCTCATCTCTTGATCTGCTCCGAGAAATCGATATAGTCACCTCGCCCTCTACCCTATCCTTACAAAAGAAGCGACCATATGTCATCTCGATCGTAGGTGTCAACGGAGTCGGTAAATCTACCAACCTCTCCAAAATATGCTTCTTTCTCCTGCAGAACAAATACAAAGTACTCGTAGTAGCCTGCGATACTTTCAGATCTGGTGCTGTTGAGCAATTGGCTGTCCATGTCCGAAACTTGAAAGAGCTCAGTGCCCGAGAGGGAGGAGAGGTCGAATTGTACCAAAAGGGGTACGGGAAGGATGCCGCCAACGTTGCGAAGGACTCCGTCACCTTTGCTGCCCAAGAGGGCTTTGATGTCGTCTTGATCGATACCGCAGGCCGACGACACAATGACCAGCGTCTTATGTCTTCCCTTGAGAAGTTCGCCAAGTTTGCAAACCCTGATAAGATTCTCATGGTTGGAGAGGTAAGATCACTTTTTACATCAGAATCATGCGCTCTGCTAACGAATTTACAGGCACTCGTAGGAACCGATTCCGTCGCCCAAGCACGGAACTTCAACACAGCTTTTGGAGCAGGAAGATCGCTAGATGGCTTCATTATTTCCAAGTGCGACACGGTTGGAGATATGGTGGGGACTCTGGTCAGCATGGTCCACGCCACGAATGTACCTGTGCTGTTCGTGGGTGTTGGGCAGCATTATAGTGATCTGAGGAATTTGTCTGTCAAGTGGGCAGTGCAGAAATTATTAAGTAGTAATTAATTTGGCATTATTGCTCTATCAAATGTTAATCTTCAGCCATCAAAGGACTTATTTTTGTCTATTTCCAGACGTTTTTGTTTGCATGGTGGAAAATGTGGTTCAGCCAGGTTTTAAGTTGAAACCATATGAACTAGCCTCACTTTAGGACGAGAATTCAAAGCTCGTTCAACATACTTCTCATGCTAGTTCAACCAGGAAATTGAGTGCCGGTCAAAATACGGAGTTTTCTGCTTAAATTCGAAGCGTGAGCTACAGGAAGCGGCGATAAGTGTAACAAAACTGCAAGGCATGTAACGTCCGTCCCTACGAAGCGAGAAACCCCTTGTGCCGAGAAAAAAAACAATTACTTCACCTTTGAATATTGTTACATTAATACACATATGACTAACGTCTCTCCCTGGGTCGAGAGACGCACCCCGTGACGAGACAAAATATAGGTACTTCGGGTTTGGAAGGCTGTAAATTTATCAACGTCTCAAAATTTTGCATGCTATTCGGAACAATTGTTTTCCATACGCTTCTTGATCATTCTTAAACTAGTGACTTCGAAAAATGTAATTGCGTCGTGGCTTCCTTCCTGATTTGCGGAGCTCGTTTATCTAGAGTGTAATCAAATCCATTAACCCACGGCAGCACCTTTCAGCACGTCTAGCCTTTTGAACTCGCGAACTAGTTGGGCGTGGCATTCGAGTCACCATGTACTTATAAAAAATGGTTGTCAGCCTCGTGGCAATTAAAGCACGCTGTAGAACACGACGTCGCCATATGGATCGATACCTCCCAAAATAAGCGAGCAAGGACCCCTGATCATTTTACACTCTATAAATTCTTGGTAAATTGTAATTCGCTGATATAAAAGAGACCTGTGGCTGATGAATCTTGCCGACATTTCCCGCTCCCCGACATACTCCGAGACTTCCACAAGTTATTACCTTAAATTCAAGCATTACCAAAGTCTCTGCATAATGCAATATTCTATATAGTATCGCCACGGGCTTCCGTACAATCTTGGTAGGGAACAGCCCGCGTGCCACAATATTCAAACTTGAGGAGCTTGCCCAATCTTGCTCCTGAATAGTCACGTGAGATTGTGCTTGTTACTGCACTTTCTAGAAAATACTAGAAGGCTTGTAGCGAGTCTAAAATAGTATTAAAGTAGATGGTTCCCTAGAACCCTCCAAGAATTAAGGATTGTTCTCTTATTTCTATATAACAAGCATAGCTCCCCTTTCAAAGTAAAAGAATAAACATCTCCCAGAGGATTGACCTAAAACAAGATTTCCGTTCCAAGTAGCTAAAGTAGATGGGCGATAATCGGGAGGCAGCCAAAGAATCTTTGTATCGTTTTGTAGTACCCAATGATCAAATACCTGTAGACATGGTAAGATCTTGCCGTCGGGTGAGAAGGCTACCGACGTGACCGAGCGAGAGTGGCCCTTGAGCGTCTGCAGCTTCTTCCCCGTAGCCGCGTCCCAGAGCCGCACTGTCTCATCGTCGGAGCCCGACAC
>QGMK01001333.1:0-10927 GCA_007825345.1 Lachnellula suecica | reverse complement strand
GGGTCGAGCTGCTCTGGCGGCGCCGATGTTGCCGGGCTCGTAGGCGCCGACGGCGGCCTTGCGTAGGCCGGACGAGAGCCTGAGAAGACGCGCTGGGCGAGCAACGCGTAGGCACAGGGGCCATGCTGAACGGCATGATCTGAGAGATGCAAATTAAGAGTCTCGATCGATTCTACGTCTAGGTGCATGCGCAGTAGTTTGCAGGTTCATGGTCCGCAGGATGGGAGAGAATGAGCCCAGAATCGTGCAGGGCCGCATCCGTACAAGGAAGGAACGAGCCAGCGTAGGCACAGCCAGCGAGCACGAAAGCTTTTATGTTGCTTTCCTTGATTAAAATTACCACATGTGCAATTTACCATATGCGCTCCAGCTTGAGGACGGCCAGGGAGCTCGAAAGCCTCTGCGTTTCTGGTTCTGATTTCTCACGCGCACGTGCACTCCAGCGTGAGGACAGCAACGAGCCCGCAAGCCTCTACGTTCTTATGTCCCAATGGGAAAATAGTGGAAAGAGCGAATCGGCATGGATAGCCAGCGAGCAGCCCAGAAGCCTCTACTTCGGTCTTCAAATTTATCACTCGCGCTTCAGCATGAGGACGGATGAGGAAGGCCAGCGTGCTCGTAAATTCTATGTTTCTGGCTCTGCATGTGCACTCTAGATTGAGAGCAGCCAGCCAGCCCGAAAGCCTTCATATTACCCTTTTGGGGGAATTTACCACATGCACTTGGAGTGAGACAGCCAGGCAGCTCGAAAGCCTCTGCGTTACTGTGGGCGGTCCTGAGTTTTCGTTCACCGGGTGCACGTGCACTCTAGCATGAGGATAGCCAGCAAGCCCAAAGCCTCTATATTGCCCTTTCGGGCTTACCGTATGCGCTGCAGAATGAGGACAGCTATGGAGACCAAAAGCCTCTATGTCGGGGTTCTAAGTTTGCATCCGAAGATGCATGAGGACTGCCAGCGAGCCCGAAAGTCTCTACTTCATTTTGTAAATCTGGCACTTGCAGCCCAGCATAAGGAGAGCCAGCGATCTCGAAAGCCTTTACGCAACGTATTCTCTACTTACCACATGCACTCGAGCGAGATTTTGGTCCATCAATTAGCATTTCCAAGAACTGGCAGGGCACGAGAAGCGGAAGTAAGAGCAAGCGGCGTAAGCGCTCTCCGCCGTAGCGCCGTACACCCGCCCGCTTGCGCTTGCGCTCTCTCCGGCATTGAATAATCCTCACCACCTTACGGGAAAGTCTCAGGTGGTCTGGAATAATCAATAAAATATCGGATTACTATTCCCATGCAGAGACCGTTTCCGAGAACTGAGTAGACGTGGGAAGTGAAAACCCAAGAATCTGCGGCGTTGTTCTCCGTGCTTCGAAATTCTCTGTCAAAATTGAATTTCCCCCTATTCTGAGGAAATTCGTCACGTGTTATGGACGACCAACGTCAGCTCGAATCTCAATTCCTATGCTAGGACTATTTCCAAGAATTGGCTGGACGGGGCAATTTTGAACTCTGCGCACCTCGTAATCTGAGACAAGCGGTTGTGAAAAGTGTGGTTGCGGAGCGACAGGAGCGTCGGGTCGAGGTGTACAACCATGCAATCGTATTCTACGCCAACCGCCAGAACCTATCTACCAAATGGTAAAGTACTGGAAGTAGGAATATGCGTCGTTATTCATCGTGTACCTCCATGCTTTTACGACTTCTATCGAAACTGAGTTCTTTCGCCTTATTTTCTGAAAATGGCTCACGTGGTCTGGGACGACCAACGTCAGATCGAATCTTCATTCCCATGCTGGGACCATCGACGAGAAGCGGCTGGAGACAGAAATTATGCGCTATGGTTATCGTATACCTCCGCGCTTTTACGATCCGTACCTAACCTGAGTTCCTTGCCTCTGTTTTCTGACAAGGTCCTCACGTGGTCTGGATGGAACGACCATTGTAAGATCGAATCTCCCTTCTCATGCTGCGACATTCCGAGAACCGGCTGGGTACGGGAAGTAGGAGCATCCGTCGTCATTCGCTTAAGGCCTTGCCGTTTTTACTCTGTCGGTCAGGATTGAATAATTTCCCCTTTTGAGGGCAAAATTGGGCAAAATTTCACCCATGCTGGCCATGCCTGAACAGAAAATAAATGATTCTCTACTAGCGCTAAGGCAACTCCTCATGCTTTTGCGCTCTTTCCCAATTGGGCAAAAGGGTTTTCTGATTAAAGTGCAAGGGTTCAGGTCGCATAGCTATGGCGTGCGGAAGTTTTTCGCGGTTAAGAGGGAGGCTGGTACGATCCACGCCCCTCAAAGCGGCCCCCCTTCGGATATCTTGCCAAAAAGTGGCAAAAAAAAAGACAATTCGAGCCTCATTGCCCTCTCCTTCGTCCCCTCCACGATAATCTGGAGCCAAAAAAAGGCAAAAAAATAAGGACTCAATCTCGGCTCTGCAGATGCAGGTTCGTAGGATGCACCGCGGACAGGTGTTGAGTTATCGCATCCTGCCCTGTAGGATGTTAGCCCAGGTGATCAACAGCCTCCGTTTATACATACCTGGTGAGGACTGTTGTCGAACTTTTCTTGCTTAATTTGATACTTAAGCGTATTAAGGAAAGGGACTTCTTATTCACCATGAAACTCTTTGCATGGTGCTGGCATTGCCCCTGAACCTCTCGATAGTTTTCGTTATACGCACAAAAATACGATCAGCAAAGTGTCTTACCAAACCCACCATGCAACTGAGTTCTCGCGGAATCTTTGATTTTGGGGATTTTTATTAGAGCGTTGCTGAGACTTAATTTCCGTATTTGGGGATGAAAATGCCGGCATGTGTTGGATGTTAGACCTGGCAATGCCAAAAAAGTAATCTAGCGAGGTTCACCCGGCTTTCCCCAACGAAAAGACATAAAGACCACGGAGCCGAATAATCGCAGCGAGTCTTGCTTCATTCTCTATAGCCAGGCCAATTTCCCGTTGGAGAATTATTTAAACTGGCATGCAGAGCGGCAGCGAGCCATGGAATCAAAGCTGGCGTATTGAGCGGCAGCCAGCGAGCGCAAGAGCGTTTCCCGTAGTAGGGGCCAACGTTTCGTCTTATATTGCAGAGAATAATTATCGCCCACGCTTTAACAAAAGTTCCTGAAATCACAAAGCCAGGGTTCTCGATTTATGTTGTCTATTTGCTAAGCAGGATTTTTGATTTTATCTTTGCATTAATTATCAAAAAAAAGCTGAAGTTGGGGCGCAACGCTGGCCTTTATTGGGAGGATATCTAGCTAGGTCTACCCCTTGCCCTCGAGCAAGGTTTTCAAATCGTGAATAGCTCCGGGGAATAAGTATGGTATTACGAGAAGAATGCTCTTTTCCTTCAGGCAAAAAATATGATAAAGTGTTCAGTTTAGGTCGCAGGCTCAGCACATTCCCTTTTGGCTTCTCGTACGCGAGCGAGTTTTAGCAAAAAATTGGAAGGTGGGAATCTTCAAAGTGAGTTCCGTCAAGAATCTGTGTTAACAATGGCAAAAAAATATTTCAAGCCCAATAGTTTGTGATCTCATATGAAGCACGAGGTGGAGAAGCTTACCCAGTATGGATTGCGGTTCCTCCCAACCCGCGGGACGTAGAGTTGCGATCCACTCGGTGGATGGCGATGGAAATGGTGCTGTGGAATTAGTGAGTGACAGGTGCTGGGAAATTAATGGCATAAGAAATTGACTAGACTAGGAAATGAAACAACAACCGCCGGCGTTGTTGGAGGACTGGGTTGTGATGGCGTCGGGGAATCAAATCCGACGTTGCCTATTGAGACGTTAGTAACTGCTACTGGTACTTGAGTACCACGAAACTATTGAGCTTGTTGTCGAACTTTTGGCTTATTTCATTACTTACAATCCTCCCAAACTCCCGCTTGTTCGTAAGTTTAAGCGGGGAGTACCCGCGACGCGGGGCCGGCTTGTTTTGATGCAGACGCATATTTATATGCAGACGCCTAGCAAGGGCTAGGCTAGCTTTGCTTGAGTCTCTATGCGCTTTACGTACAGTTCAAGGTATGCGATATTCTACGAGCTGATTTATTGATTAAGGGCAGAGCCAGCTACTTTGAGGAGGGAGAGCGACGGCCGGCGAGCGCGAGAGCTTCTGCATTGTTCCCTTGTTTACCACTTGCACTCTGTTAAGATTCTTATCACATAGCATTACAGGGAGATGGCGGGATACGAGGAGTGGCTGGGTATGTGAAGGCAGAGCATGCGGCATTATTCAAAAAAATGGGAGGCATGTTCAATGCAGATTTCTCGTAGCTTATTTTCTTGTCAAGAATCCGTTCAAGCCAAAAAAAAACTGCAAAAAATTAATGCCAATAGTCCCTGGTCCCATGTTGATGACAGGAGATGAAAGAGAAGAATTAGCTTACCCAGTAATGGGCGGATCCTGTCGGGTTGGATTCCTTATTTTTTTTTTTGTTTTTTGTTTTTTTGATTGACTCGTTCTAAAATATGGAAGCGGATGCGTTGATAAGTCTCGGTGTAGTTGTGAACACACTGCTACAATCATAAATCGCAATCGATGGTTGGAGTGCTGTGGGATGCGTCGCTTCGGTCAGTTGACCGGTGCCGGTTTTTACGGTGTTCGTGTGAAGAGCTGCGTAGGCTGTTGATACGTTAGTACTGGCTTATAGATATATGCGAGTACCACGAGACTATTGGGCTTGGACTTGGTTTTGGATGTATTTGGCTTGTTTCAGTACTTACGGCTACCTAGGTACAAGAGTAAGGCGAGCCAGTCAAGTATATTTGAGTGGGGCGGTGTTGCGCAGAACCCGCGAAGTTGGGCCGGTTGCTACGAGGCAATAGACAGCTACACTGCATGAACGACACTCATCTTACTTGAACATTGATGGATCTTGCATCCACCTCGAGATATACGGATTGTACAAGCTGGTTTCTCGAAGGGGAAAAGCCTGTTAGCAGAAGGCGGAAGAACGACAACAAGCAACCACGCACGATGACCGACTTTTTGTCCTACTTCTTGCGCCCGAACAAACTCCCCAAACCGCGAGAATCTCCTGGAGATGGCTAGATACGAGCAGTACGTTCTTTACTAACCTAGCAAAGTGTTCGACTAATGTATAAAATTCCAGGTCGTTGTGCGACCCGCCCGGCATGTCTGCCTCACCACCATGCTACTCGGCTCACGACAACCAAAATTCCCGGGCTCTTCCAAAGCCCGACTGCTAATCGACTTCGGAGATACTCCTACACCTTGTGCCCCTGCAGCAGCAGAAGCAAAGACAGAGGTGTTAGGAATTTGGAGCGGGGAAGAGGCCGGCGCGAATGGTTCAGCATTCTCATCTCTGCAACGACAAAGTCACGATAAACCCATGGAATTTAGCAAAAGTCTGCTAAACTCGTTCAAAAGCCCGAGGCTGACTGCGAAAGGTCTCAATCTTACGACTCCCTGCAATGCGCATTTCCGCCCAGATTCACAGCGTCCTGCGGGCGCGCACACGAATTTCCAAATCAGCTTGAGGGGCAGCATCATAATTCAGAATACGCGCAAGTTTACAATAGAGCCGCGAAATAAGTACAGTCCGCTGAATTCATTCAAAAGCCCCAAAGCTGACAGCAAAAGCTCCCAATCCATTCGCCGAACATTTCCTGAAACCCCTGCGGCCAAGAACTTCGAAATCCAAACGTCGGCACAAACGAAATCCCCACCCTCAGATTTACGCACACTACCTCGAAGTACATGCGAATTGAGCTTTGCGCTTGTATGGGAGTCTGTTGCCCAGATATATGCTTTCTGCGTTTCTTTGCAAGAGTAGCGATATCGCGACGGTGTTTTCGGGCGTCCCATCCGGCGGGACGTAGGGCTAATACCCTTGAGACATAAATTCTAGACTGGGGCTTTGGAATTAGTGGGATAGAAGAGGGAAACTAGGACACAAAGGCCGCCGCCAGCGGTGGTCGAAGGACTGGAGGGGTGGCGTCGGGGGAACTGCGACGTTGTCTGCTCGTACGTCAATAATTGCTACTACCTGAGCACCATAAAAGATAAGCCGTCGTAGAGGTTTAACCTCTCATATTGGCGACTGAGAGCTCGAAGTGATGAAGTTCATATTACTAAGTCCCGCGCTGCCACGGCGCCTCTATCTGAAGTAGATGAGAATGCCACTGTAGAAGTTTTGGAATAAGCCTTTAATGAAATCTGAGTAGATTCATTAGAAACAAAGAGTTCAGAATCAATGAAAAGAGCAGAAATTGGAACAAGTGCCTGTGGACAATCCTGGTCATAGCTCGCTGATGAGAGTTCTCCCCATTATCTTCAGGTGCAGGCAGGGATTCCGCTTGCACGGTAATAAAATCTGGGGAATCAAGCTCAGTCCACCTCAATGTGCTCTCGAATGCAGAACACACCTGAAAGATGTCCCAGTCGAACCGCCCACAATGGAACCAACACAGAGCATCATAATCATCCAGCCATATCTCAAGGTCTTCTGAAGTAGCCCCATACTTATATACTACCCTTCTCTTAGTTGGTATCCATTTCCATAGTTCTTCGTCCCAGGTTGCCTTCAAGAAGTGCTCAGGCAAATGAAGGCGTTGCTCTTCATCGGCGTATTTCTGCAAATTAATCCCAGTTTCTTTGAGTCCCTGAAGCCACTTCCTCGCATTGTCAATTGAGTGAGCTGTACCGCCACGCAATGAGGTATCAAGAGAAGTCATGTCGCCCTCCGAGGTTTTCATGTGTGGATCAGCTCCAGCACGAAGCAGATACTGGCTTTGCCAAGATATTGCTGGGTCTTCCACACATGGCTGCAGCCACCACCCGAAGTTGAACGCCGCATCGTGGAGAAGTGTCCAACCTTCAGAATCGTACTCAGATAAATTTGAGCCTGCATATTCTGAAGCAAATAGCCAGGCAAACCCTTCCTCTGGTCCACGGTAAAATGCCACCGCATTACTTGTCACAGGCAGCAATGGCTGACATCGACCTCTTTCGACTAAGGCTCGAATAGTGTTCACTACTTTCGACGGATATGCAATAGTGGTGCATACCCTTCGAGCAAGATGGTCCAGTGGTGTGAGGAGGCGATCGTCATAGGCCGAGCCGTCTACTCCTATGTCTAAGAGAAGGTTGCAAATATCTGCATGGGCATATCTAGCAGCAGCCTAGATTATTAGATTACAAAACGGAAATTTCGAAGGAGCTCTTACATGTAGTAGATTCTCTCCATGCTGATTGACAACAAAAGGGGAAACTGAGGAATCCTTGAACCACTTCTTCACTGTGTCAATGTCTCCATCGGCACATAACGTAAAGATCTCTGACTGGCATTGAGCAATTGGGTACGATGTTAGAGACCATGGAACACTTGAAGTCTGAATCTGATAGGACGCCATTGGTAGGATGATTTTCAAGCGCCGTTTGATGTTTGAATACAGAACGTCCTCCGGGCGGAGAGACACCTTATAATTTTCGAATGTAACCGAGGTATACATCACTCCAAACAAGTAGCTTCGAAAAACCCTCATCCATGCAGGCGGCATAGATAAGCTGAGGGCTGTAGATAGTCTATCAATGATCGCGAAGGAATCTATAGCCATTGATATGCGGTGCTTATAGAGCTGTGATAACTCGAGTCTTCCGTCTCGCTGCGATCTTCTTGAACCTGGCTCGAGAGTATCGCTTTTGGAAGAACACGATACTGCCGGAGGTTTCAGTACTCCACCAGTCGATGGAATATCCTCCGAGTCATATTGAGACATCAATGCAGACACTTTACCACTCAAAGAGGCAACTTTTTGAATTTGAACATGACTGGAATGTAGTTAGAGTTCTGCTGCTTCAAAAGGCGGTATATCTTACTGGAAGAACGGTTGCAGAGTCAAGAGCAGCATCATGACATCTCCTCGCAATTGAGATTCGACTTTCTGTATAGTTTTGTCTTTCACCGCCCACTTTAAAGTTGTCCAACTCCGTTTGGTTGCGCTCCCACTCTGATGTTGCACATGTTTTTGGAGGTGACTCTCTAGCTTTTCTGTCCGCGATTTACACGTTGCTATGCTCCGAGTTACGGCCTCTTCACAGCAGATTCCAGGCTCTTGGTTGCAAGTGTCGATGATACTGGCAGATATAATCTGTATCAACAACAAATGGTCTTTGATACGCTCAATATTGGAATCTGCAGCTTCGAAGGCGTCCCAGAAGGCGTGAAGCTTTTGAGCAACTTCCACCAATTGTATCGCCAGGGATGCTACAGCTAAGCCACCTGTAACAACCCCTAAAATAGCATCAGCCATTGCAAGCTAACTAGTCTGTGCGGGATGGCCCGGTCAAATTTGATCGAGCTGGTATACAGGAAAATGGAAGAAATAAAGGTTGGAAAGAGCTCTTAAAAATGCAGCTGCATGGCGTTGTGTTCAATCATGATTTGCTTATAACCGATGCACTCCGCCCCATGCGCAGTGCATGCTCTACCGTCGGGCGTTCTGCCAACGTTGCTAAGCTTACCCAGCCTCACTATTTATGAGTTCGTTGAAGATCAAAATAAAACCAGAAAGGGCAAGAAACTGAGAGTGCGAAAAATTACTGGCTCAGTCGGCTTTCAGAGATCACTCCACGTAATCAGCTGCGACCAGGTTCTGTTGAGTTCGATGTTCTGCGTGAGTGACGCGGTTCCAAGGCATGCTGCCCGTTTGATACACCCCTCTTAAACTGCTGACTAGAAAAATTAGCATTTACTCCTGCCAGAATCTTAATTTACTGGAACAAAATGAGCACAGGATGGTGGTCGTGTTGCGTATGTTGTCGTGAAGTCAGTGACCAAACTTGGGGGGATAGCTGTCCAGACTGCTGCCACAACTGATGCGATAGTTGTGGGCATGTAGCAGCAGCTCCTCCGCCTCGTCCAAGATATTCAGGACTATTTTGGAACTCATCCCCTTCGAGTCCCGAAACCGATTGTGACTGCGCGTGTGGCTCATGTAGCTGCAAGCCACCATCAGTACCACCACCAAGGCCTTCTCAAAAAATCAAACGTCTGGCACAAATGCTCGGAAGGTATGTTGCAACCCTTCTAAAGGATCTTGATTATTGATGGCCAAAAAGACGTCAAACAAAACACCCGCTTTAGAAAAGGCTGATATTGGACTATTGTGGGGGGCTTCCTTACGGCAGAGGGACTTGGTCAGGCTATTGATGATCTTCAGGGGAGATAAGGGAGTGGGGCAGTTTCATCTCGCTCAAAGATGGTCAGCAGTAGTCTAGCACAGAAGTATCAACTTCAAGAGATCTTGTATGGATGTTGACGGAACTGCACGAACAGACACAATGTATGCAGTACTCGTCACATGGAAATGCCAGCTAGTTTACCAATTTGTTTAAATCCCTCAAGACATGCCAAGGCGAGCTTAACTCGTCCGAGTATACGCCCCAACACGAGGCATTCGATTTCCAAGCATCCACTAGATAAACCTTCCCAGACACCCCTCTTTAATAAAAGCGGGTCTAAAAGCTGCGCTTTTCAAGTAATGAGACAAGTTAAGTAGATAGTTTGCGCTTATTGGCCCACAATGTACTCGTATTTCTGGTGGCCTGACCCACCATGCTTACTGACAAAATGGAGAGATAGCCTGAGCTCAGTATACCATCTGCCGATGTCACACATGTAGTAAATATGCTATTTCGTGCTTAGTTTCCATAGTAGGCTACTGGTAAGACTTGGCAAAATGCTAGCGGGTCTGCAATTTCGGCTTATCATTGAGGTATGGTCAACAACCTCTAAAAGACCGGCGGCGCATTATGAGAATACCAACCGAGAGTATGGCTCGTCTGGTCTCAGGAATGCGTTACTATTAGTGGGTAAAAAAGGCTTCGCTCGACGTTCTTTGCGAAGGTGGTGACGGGTAGTGCATATCATTCGCTCAAGATGATGATTGATTACTGGTTCTAGATTTGCTGGAAAGCTGTCTTTGTTTCGGCATAGTGATGAAAGTATGACAGAGCTGTGAAGATTCTTGTGTTCTGGAACTTCTGGCCAATGATGTAACCATGACAGAATGGGCTGGTGGGTCGTCTCGCTCAATTTGTGTAGCCCCTTTTTGCACAAGTATGGGCTTTGACTTCTCCAAGACACCAACAGCAACAAGGAGCATTCGTATTGTTGTCTCAAGCAACTTTTGTATTAGTCATTATTAAGTAGTACTATATATCCCATGAATTCAACGACAGTTTTTTCCAACGTCACAACCCTCTCTAGATCCAAAAGATGTAATACAAAGTATTAACAACGTCGTGATGCCACAACCTTTCTCTCCTCCTAGGTAGAAACTCTTTACAAGAAAGCCAGAGCACCAACGAGAGCCAAGAGGCCGACAGCTGGGGCGGCCTGGGTAGCAGCTCCCTCAAATGTAGCTGGGGAGGTGGAAGAAGACCCCGAACCAGTAACGGTAGCGGGGGAGGATGCAGCGGTAGCGGCAGAGTTGATAGCAGAGCTGGCAGCAGATGCGGCTGAAGCTGCGGAGTTGACAGCGGAATTGACAGCAGATGAGGCTGAAGCAGCGGAGTTGATTGCAGATTTGACCACAGAGCTGGCAGCAGAGTTGACAATTGCAGAGTTGGCAGCAGAGGAAGCGGAAGCGGCAGAGTTCACAGCAGAGATGACAGCAGATGAGGCTGAAGCAGCAGAGCTGATTGCAGATTTGACGGCGGAGCTGGCTGAAGCCACTCCATTTGCGGAGGTAGCGGAAGCGACGGGAGTCGTGACCGTGCAAGGGCAATCGGTGATAGTCAAGGTTTGGTGAGCCGTTGCCGTGTAGGTTTTTCCATTCTGAACGATGGTGGTGGCTTCAGGGCAGTAGGTGGTGAGGGCTGTCACGGTCGTAGTTGTCCAGACTGGGGCAGTGGCATTATTCTTGCTGGTAGGAGCCTTGGTAGCAGAAGCGATGGG